>JAEQBH010000595.1:0-190470 GCA_016808115.1 Tetrastigma voinierianum
TTTTAGCATGTTATCGATATATACATCCCCAAAATTCTAATGGAAATCCATTTGATTCATCCTACTTGTCCTGTGTTTGATTGAATTTTCATTTTTGTAGTTACTCTTTTAGCTTGTTGGATTGTTTTTCCTTTGTTGAATGAAAATTTTGATTGTGGATAATTAGATGTTTATTGATGGATGAACATGACTTGAGAAATTTTGTTTTTGTGTCATTTTCTATTTAGCATGAAAAGAATAAATACCTTCTATGCAAGGATCAAATAAACAATTCTGTTCTTTCCCAAGAACAAAATTTCAGGAAGAATAAGAATGTGAATTATTAAAAAGTGGAAATTAGGAGGTTGCAACACGCATTGTTTAAAAATTAGGTATAGATTGCCGAAAAATTGGAAAAATGATTATAGCGATCAGTTAAAGTGCTCAGTTAAATAATGTAAATGAAGCCGGGTAATAATACCGATCTTGAAAATAATACACTTAGGTCAACAAAACTTATGAAACTTTGAGAGGAATTATGAACATCTTGGGAAATTCGGGATTAGAGTCCTAGTCCTAGAACTTGTTAGATTATTGATTGAGCGGAAATCTTAGGTGAAAACGACTATGAGTGATGAAAGGCAATATTGTGAGTTTGAGCTTTTCTAAGCCTACCTTTAATATATGCTAAAAGCGTATTCTCTAGTTCCTTATTTGAATAAATAAGCCTTATTTCTTCAACAATAATATAATTAAAACCTAAATTCCCCTTCCCTTTGCTGATAATCTACGACCAAAAGAGCCCAAATTATCAGGTTTCGATGCAGAAGTTCTTATCAAAAGGAAGAAAGCGAGTTTGGGAAAAATATTTATTTCAAATTTTACAATGAAGGAGGTGAAGAAGTAAAGATGCGAAATTAGTGAAAAAGGAATAAGTTTTGTCATGTGCCTTCCTATTTCCCTTGAACAATTAAGCTCGTAGGGGTGTTTTAACACCTAGTACCTAAATACCCAGTTGGTATAGGGTTGCTAGCTCAAAGTTCTCTAAGAGTAATAGAAAGCCTAAGAAGACAAAACATTGCACTATTCCCAACATTAGAAAAACTAAAGCAAAAGAGTTCAAGAACAAAGGAACTGGCCTGAATAAAGTGCATATGGAAATTGAAATTCCATAAAAAGAATAATCAAGCCAAGATTGGGGAGGGAGAATCGGTAGTCTGATGAAGAAAAGGGTGAAAGTTGAAGGCAACAAGTACAGAGAAAAAGTGGAAACTGGGTGATGCAACTTAAATTTTTCCCATTATCTACCCAATTACCTAAGCCCAACATTTACAAGCACAAGAAAGACCTCATTGATCTTGAAGGTTGAATTTACCTACATTAGTAAGGAATCCAATAGTAACATTCTGAGACTTTTTAAATAAGCAGGTCGAAAACTCCAGAAGTGCTAAATTCAGCAGATGAAAAAGTTCAGAAGACACGCACACACACACCACCCCAGAGGAACAAGACTTGTTGAATAAAAGTTTAAATACATTAGTTATCGAAATTTGTGATGAAGTATACCATTCTTATTCTTGAATCGGCGAAATTTAAAATGATCTTTGGTATCTCTGTTCAGTTAGAAAGGTGGAATGAAAGATTGTGGTATGAATCCCGAGGAAAAATGTCCTTAAAAGTTTTAATCTTATTTGTTTGAGGACAAACAATTCTTTCTTTCTTTGTAGGGACAAGCAAAATTTTAAGATTGAAATTTGATGGTCAAACTCGATAGATGTTTAATCCATTTTTCTTAGCATATTATAAAATAAATGTTGATTTGTATGCAGAAATGTGGATATTTTACTCAAATTTAATTTTGCAGGAAAATATAGCAGATGCCAAAAATCTCAGCATAAACAAGAAAAGACCAGCCTGCAAGCAGAATTGAAGTTGCAACTGAAAATCGGAGTCGCAAACGATATTGCGACCACTCATTTAGGTCGCGACCTGAAGAAGCTTAGTTGTCAGTCATTTCCAAGTCACGACATCACCAAAATCAACTTTGAGGAAGAAATGGAAGACCTTAACAAGTGAAGAGTCGTGACTTGAAGAATGATATTTGCGACCGGGATGATCGAGGCAACAAATGAAAGAGGGGTTGAGACAAAGGAAATGTGGTAGAGACCTAAAATGAAATAAGCAAAGAAGGATCTTGTAATCGCGACATCACTCACGTGTCGCGGCGCCAATAGAATATAATTGAGGTCGCGACACCACTACGAGGTGCGTGACAAAGTCCGTCAATGAGAAGCCTAGAGTCTTTTACGAGAAAACAAAGGTTGCAACTAGTTTTTTTTTTTTTTGATGAAGGGCTCCATTTGAAGTCATGACATCTTTGTTAGTCGTGACATAAAAAACGGGGCGGAGTCTCAAACGAGAAAAGTGATTACAACCACATTAAAGTTTAAGAACCAAGGAGGTCGTAACTTGGAAAGAAGCCAAACAAAGTCTTAACAAGAAGCGAAGTTCACGACCATTTAATAATCAAAAGACCATAAGCGATGTCGCGACCACTCATTTAGGTCAGGCACGAGAAGAAAAACTAAGCGAAAGAAGTCCAAGAGTCGCAACATCTCCCGACTTGAGGTCGTGACCTAAAGGAAGGAAAGGAGGAAATTGGTTGCAACAAGAGGCGAGGTTCGCGACCGGAGAAAGAAAAAAGAAATGGGAAGCAAAAGTGCGATAGCACATCACCATGAGGTCAGCGACGTAAATCGAAACAGTGAAGGCGGAAGACCACCAACACAATCGACCAAGAAATCAAAGTCACAACCTGAAATCATCATACAAACAAAAGGTGAGTGCGACTAAAAGCTGTTATTAAGTAACTCGGAAGGCTAGGAGAAGAGAAGAAGACAACGATGTCGCTGACCCAATATGGCGAGGAGTCGCGACATCGACAACGAAAAGCAAGCGAGCAAATGAAATTCATGACTAACGATATCGCGACCATTAAATTAGAAAGCGATTTTAGAGCGAAAGTGCATAGCGAAGCAGCAAGGTCGCGGCCAGGCTGAGTAATCAAGGGGAAATTCATCGCGACATCAACTTGAAGTCGCGACATTGAGCGCTAATGAGCTTTTCTTTTGGGAATTCCACACCGGAGCTTTTTAGGGATTCGGCCAATTCCGCTACAGGTATAAATGAGGCAGTTTAAGAATAGTAAAAGTTGGCTTCGTCTTCACTACCCAGAAGGCGGCGGGAGAGAGCAACGTGTATAGTTTAGAGTAGATTTTTATTTCTTTTCTTTGTTTTAGTTTATTTCTTTTAAGTTTGAATCTACGGCGTGCGAGGCAGTGAGCTAGATTTTTTTTTTTTTTATTTATGTTATTTTTCTTGAATTCTTGCCTGAAAATTTATGAAATCTAGACAAATTTAAAATCCATTTTCCTTCTCGGTTTTTATTGCCAATTACGATTGATTTATTAACGTGATCGGTACTCCATTTCTAATTCCGCAATCTTACATTAATCAAGCGCGGCTCTTTGGATTTGATTTACAAATATGGAGAACTAAATTGGGTTTGATTTTACTTATTTGGTGTCGTTTTTGAATTGATAAGTTCCCAATAGTAGTACCGAATACCAGTTGAGGGAATGTATCTTTGCTACGATATCCGGGATACTTATGTGTGACCTGAGAGACGGAGATTCACGAGAAAATGAAACATTCTTTTACGGGTATGTTCGACTACCATTGATGGTGGCGAGCTCTGAGAGTTCATTTTGATAAATCCTATTAAGCTCATAATTGAAGTTGGAGGGGTGTATTTAACAATATAAATAATCAGAGAGTTCACCTTAATCTAAAGGTAAGTTCCTAACCTAGTGTTAGCTTAGATCTAATCAAGGGAAAGGGACGAACCCATAGATATGGAGGTTGAGCCACCAATTAAGTAGTAGAAACTTTGAAAATCACGAGGAAGAGGAAAAGCCCAAAAGATTCTGTTGTCAACAAAAAATGGGTGTGAAGTATTGAGAGAAAAATAGCCCGGATCTTTTAAGAGAATTTGGAATCTGGTGGCCTGGTTTGATCTTGTCTTCGAGAGAAGCAAAGGTTATCCAACCCGATGAATATGGAAAATCGATTCAATTAGAAATCTTGGATAAAAACCAGATTCCATTCCACTGAGAACATAGCCATGTACTTTAGTCGCTGGAATTGGCGTTTCATTGTATTTCAACGTGGTTTTAAAGTTTCTCACAAGAAACCGATTCAATCCATTCTTATAGTTACAATTTATTTTTATTCATTTACTTTTGTTTTAGTTTAGTTTGATAATATTCATTAGTCTAGGATCTTTAATTTTTGTTGTTTAGATAAAACTTTCACTATGAGTTCTTAGTCCAAATAGTATGGAATTTTAGTAGTTGGGGTAGTTGATCTTTAATTAGTTGCCAATCTCTGTGGGAATGATACCTGAACTTACATTCAAATTTTACTACTTGTATGACACATTGCACTTGCGGAGTGTCATAGACTTGACCACTATTTTAAATCATGAACATTAAGAAAAGTTATTTTATCAAACAAAAATTTATTCAAAAAAGTGACATGGATGCAAAGAGAAGTGTAGACTCTTGTAACTCTTTGTTAATTTGAGGGTTTTTCCCCAGTCTATATAAGAAAAAAGGCAAACAAGTTTTTTAACGCACAGTCGGAATACCTTATAGAACCTTCTATAGATCTCTATGACAAGGAGGTAGCCCAATCAGTCAGAGGCCACGGATGTACTTGTTGGGGATTACATAATAGACGGACGTCTACCTGACGACCCAAAAGAGGCCTCTAAGATTAGAACAAGGTCAGCAAATTCACTAATCACAAGGGAAGCCTTTACAAATGAGGTTTTTTCACACCCATCCTTAAATGTATTACGGGGAAAGACGCTGACTATGTACTAAGGGAATTCCATGAAGGTGTGTGAAATCACAGCCCGAGCTCGGACATTAGCGGGGGTTTAAAGGCGGGGGATATTGGCCGTATGCCGCGACCGGCCTAGTCGGGAAATGTGAGATTTGCCCGGGGAGCACGCTAAAGTCTCTCTCTAACCCACTAAGCCCCCCCGATGTCGGTCCACGAGAGCCCCCAGGCCTTTCAACGGGTTGGGTTTTGGATATATTGGGACCTCTGCCCATTGGGAAGGGTCAATGCAAATTTTTCATCGTTGTAGTGGACTACTTCACCAAATGGTATTTGAACCTTTATTCCCAGCTACAATCCTGTGAGAACAAAGACACGCAATTTTGTGACAACATAATATGCAGGTTTGGTATCCCAAGAGCTTTGGTATCAGACAATGGAAAGCAATTCGATAATGCCAAGTTCAAGGATTTTTGTGTTGAGCACAGAGTCAAGAATTATTACTCGTCCCGGCCGTGTAAATCTAACGGTCGGGAAAAGTCATATCGAGAACCATAGCATTAGCATTAAAGAAACCAAATTGGAAGATCTTAAAGGCAAATGGGTGAGTACCTCCCGCCAATTACATAGGCCCTCTGAGACTACCTGGCATGGTCAGCTCAAGAAACCCCTTTCCCCCTTGGCCGGCAAGAAGCCAGTAGCACCCGTCGAGTCGGATTAAATCCTCAAGGATCGGTGGAAGCGTGGAACACAACGACAGGAGCTCTCCGCCTGAATCTTGACCTCTTAGATGAGCGTGGGCGGAGTCGGCGCAGGAAGACTATCAAGGAAGGCCGACCGGTGCCACAGTAAAGAGTCAAACCCGAGTTCTGAGCACGGGACTGGTCTTAAAGCTCTACCCGGCGAGGGAAGAATCCAGCGCATGGAGAACTGGGATTCATTGGGAAGGCCCTATATCGTGACTCGTGTGTCGGACTTGGCAATTACGAACTCCAGACGGAAGAGGGAAAAATTCTACCTCACACTTGGGCAGCGAGCACCTTAAGGCGTTTTTATCCCGATGAGCCTCGATTGTAATCTTAAATAAGTATTATCGGTTGATGGCTGTGTGTTTATTGATCCAGGGCGTCACAATCAAGGAATATACGAGGAGGTTACATACATCAGGATACGCAAAATTCAAGATCCAAAAAATAAAACATCTCTTTATTATAATAAAGGTACAATTTATTACAATCAGTAATGTCATTCCTTACATCTCGGAAACAAATAGTACAAGCAGTTCCCTCAAAAAAAAAACCCTCAAGAGAGAAAGAGGAAAGGAAAAAGAGATGGAAAAGAGGAGAAGAAGAGAAAAGGGATGGAAAGAGTTTGTGCGAAAGGAAAGGAAAAAGGGAGAATGAGATGTGGAAGAAAAGAAGAAAGGAAGGAAGAGAGAATGAAGAGAAGGAGGAAGAAGAGAGGAAGAAAGAAGAGTAGAAAATAGAAAGCGGCACAAAAACACATCTATAGGACGCATTCCCTAGCACAAAGCTAAGGAATAACATAACTCCCAAAAAGGGAAGACTAGGGAAAAACACAACTCCCACAAGCAGAGGTCCAGCATAACTGAACCAGAATCCTTAGGCGGATCCCCGGCGAAGACTCTCAAGCCTCGACCCTTCATTTAATTGCAGTTTGAGTTACACACGAAGGCGGAATCTCCAAAGTATGGGTTCCATAACTTAGTAGACCTACATTTATAAGAAGGCTAAAGCACTTTCGGGAACTCTTGAATCGTTTCTATTCTCCATGAACAAACATTAAAGGCATTCTCATCTTTCAAAGATTAGAATCGAGCAGTGCCGTAGTGGCTCAATTTAATGGGCTCAGCTATACGCACGGGGCCACGCGGCCTGGGGAGTCGAGTTCGGCTCGAGGCTATTCAGCCCACAAAGCCTCAGTGCCCGGAGCCTAGCAGCTCAGTTTGACGGGCCGAGCTAAACTACTGCACTTTCAGGCCCGCGCGGCCTAAGAGTCGGTTCAACTCGAGCTACTCGGCCGCAAGGCCTCGGCGCCGGGAGCGACAACTTTCCGGTTTGGCGAGCTCAGCTACATGCAGACCGCGTAACCTAGAATCATTTGTTTCAGGCTATCACGCCTGAGGCCTCGGCGTCAGGGCCCGACGCTCATTTTGACAGGCGAACTACCGCACGAGGCGGCGGCCTGAAGTCGGTTCGGCTCAGGCTATCTGCCCACAAGGCCTCGGTGCCGGGCGGCAGCTCGGTTTAATGGGCTAAACTACTTTCTGCCGCGAGGCCGTGCGGCCTAGAGTCGATTCGGCTCGAGGGCTATTCGGCCCGAGGCTCGGCGCTGGGGCGACCGGCTCGGTTTGGCAGGCTCCAACGCTACTGCCCTTTGAGGCCCACGCATCCTACAAGAGTCCCTAGAGTTCAGCTCGGGCTGTTCGACCCACAAGGCCTCGGCGCCGGAGCCCGACGGCTCGGTTTGACGAGTTGAACACTGCTGGGCCCTGAGCACGAGGAGTCGGTTCGGCTCAATTCCCACTCCCGCGTAGGGCCTCAACGCCCAGCCCGGCGGCTCGGTTGACGAGGCTCAAGCGCGCTACTTTACCGCAGGCCATGCGGCCACAAGAATCGGATTCGGCTCAAGCTATCCTTCCCCTGAGGCCTCGGCGCCGAAGCCCAGCAACTCATTTTGGCCAGTGACACTCTCTGAGGCAACTGACCTAAGGAGTCAGTCGGCTCGAGGCTATTCGGCCCTGAGTCTCGGCGCGGGGCCCGGCGGCTCGGTTTGACCAGGCTCAACTACTCTACCACCCAGGCCACGCATCCTAGAGTCGGTTCGACTCAGGCTGTTGTTCAGCCCTAAAGGCCTCAGCCTTGAGCCAGCAACTCATTTTAGCGAGCTCGAGCTACTGCGCACGAGCCGCGCTGACATAAGTCATTTCGGCTCAGGCTATCACGCCCCGCAGGCCTCGGCGCGTCGAGCCCGGCAACTCATTTTGACCGGCCCGAACTGCTGCGCACGCGAGGCCAGCGACCCTAAGAGTCGATTCGACTCATTTATCATGCGCGAGCCTCGGTGCCTGGGCCAATGGCATTTCAGTTTAATGATTTAGCTTCTTTCTGCCGCGAGCCATACGACCTAAAGTCAGTTCGGCTTCGGGCTATTGACCCCTGAGCCTCGGCGCCGGAGCCAGCGTAGCTCACGGTTGGCGAGCTCAACTACTCTGCCGCGAGCCGCATCCTAAGAAGTCGATTGACTCATTTGTCGGCCCATAAGGCCTCGGCCGAGGCCCGACCGGTTTGACGAGTTGAACTACTGCTCGGGCCACGAGCACAGTCGATTCGGCTCGAGGGCTACTGGCGTAGGCCTCAGCGCGGCCCGTGACCGGTTGGCGAGCTCCGTACTGCCTGAGGCCATGCGGCCCCCTGGGTCGATTCGGCTCGAGGCTATCAGCCCCGCAGGCCTCGGCGCCCGAGCCCAACTGCTTTCATTTGGCGGTGAACTACCGCGGGCGAGCTGCCAAGCAACCTAAGAGTCAATTCAAATTTCAAGCTATTCACCACAAGGTCTCGCCCCAGAGCCCAACACTCGCTTTGACGAGCTCATCCATTTCCTACACAGCCACGCATCCTAAGAGTCGCTCAGCTCAGCTATTCAAACCCCACAAGGCCTCAACCGCCTGAGCCCAATAGCTCGGGCTTTGACGAGTCGAACTACTCGCCAGCCACGCAGCTCGAGTCGGGCGATCAGCTACTAAATTTCGTAAGGCCTCGGGCCTGAGCCCAAAGACTCAGTTTGACGAGCTCAACTACTTTGTATAGGCTATGCAAATTTAAGAGTCATTCAATTTCAGTTATCTCGCCCACAAGGCCTCAGCAGACCAAGCCCAAGAACTCATTTTAACGAGCGATCCACTCAAGACAAAGCATGCAGCCTCTAAGAGTCACCACCAGCGGCCTGTACCCCAAGGCCTCAACGCCTCCCCGAGCATAACAACCATTTCGGGACGAGCTGAACTACTCCGTCGTGCCACGCAGCCCTAAGAGCCGCCCCCGTCAGATACACAGCTCATAAGGCCTCGCCGCCGGAGCCTAGCAGCCGCCGATGAGCTTAACTACTCTGTACAGGCCACGCAGCCTAAGAGTTAGTTCAACTTAGGCTACTCAACCGATAAGGCCTCAACGCCTGGAGCCCAAAAGCTCAGTTTAAAGGCCTAAACTACTCTGCTCAGGCCACGCAGCCCCAAAGTCGCTCAAACAGTTATTGGAGCCTTATATAGCCCAACGCCAAGCCCCACCGCCACTTAACAGTTAAACTACTTCCGCCAGCCATGCGTACCCCATGGTTAGTTCGCACGTGCTATTCAGCCCATATATTCGCCTGAACCCAACAAACTCGCTTTGAAGAACTTGACTTCTCAACTAAGGCCATACAATACAGGAGCTGCTAAACTCAGACGCTCAATTTAGGCTATGCAGCCAAGAAATCAATTCGTGACTGGCGAAATCAACTGGAAGAGCATAAGTAAAGGAAAGAAGTAAAATGAAAATGATTATTCTTAAGGAAAAGGCTACATATATCCCGAGCGTCTCAAGCCTAGCAAAAAAAAAAAAAGAAAACGACGCATGTTTAGAGAAGATATAATGAGAAACTGTGCATTAAGATGACGAAGGGGAGTGAGATTCAACAGAGATCCACCTCCGACACCGCGGAGAGGGACTCCTCTGCCTCCTCGTCCCTTGGGATATAGAAGTTGAAGTCCAAACCGGAATAAACATTAGTGCTCTTCTCCAAAGTGCAAGCCACCTAAAGCCCATTTGAGTGCGTGCCTTCATCCTCGCCCCTATAACTCATTCCTCTAAGGTCCAAAGTTACTTTTTGATGAAGGTCCCCATGCAACCCACGACACTTTTCACTAAACGCCTGTGAGAGCTTATAGCGCCTGCGGTTTACGACGAAGCCCGCCTAGCAACGCCGTTTTATCGCAGCCGGCCCCTAGCCATGCGCAGCTCTTCTTGAGACCCCCGCAGCCGCTCCTGACGAAGAAGCTCCATCCCCACCATCCAAGCTTCCTGGGACCGCATCAGAGCCGTCCCTCAAGCTCCAAGAAGTCATTTTGCAGCCAACCTGCACCCATCCCGAACCTTCCGAGTCGGACTGGTTGCCCTCGTCGTTTCTAGTCTCATCTTCTCTCTACCCGCCCGAGCACGCGCAGACGTGGTATGCTCAATCGACCTGCTTTCACCTCGCCTCAATCAAACTTTGCACCCGGTCCTGCAACTTAGCCCCCCCGGCGCAAGGAAGCCACCCGCTTGTAAAACTCGGGCGGCTTTGGCACCGACCTTCACCGCAGATCGGGCCTTTTAGCTAAACTTTTCAAATGAGTAGCCACCTGCTCACATTCAACGCAAGATCAGTACCCAACACAGGATCAACACCTAACTCCGGCTGAAATCAGACACAACAAGATATGAGAACTTACAGAGGCGACCCCCAAGAGGGATAGAGCCAAAGCTTCTCACCCGCGCCGCGCCCAACCTCTCGAGGTCGACCTTTAAGTATGGACAAGACTGCGCCCGTCACAAGCTTGACATTGAGGAGCAAGGAGTCACCGTCCCCTTTAATTTCGGAGCCTTTCTTCTTCAACTCTTCCGACCTCGAGGAAGGTGACATAACACTCTACGCAGGAGGATTCCAAATAGAGATGGGCATAACTCCAACCGCGCCCATAGCCCTACTAAGAGTCATTTTCCTCGCAGCCAGCTGAACGATTTGTAAACTCAAAGTTTTAGGAATCTCAACCGGAGGCGACAACACCTGCCCTGGTATTCGAACGTGGGTAGAAGGAGAAGAGGAAGACGCCCCCAATTTTGGAATCTTGCCCTAAGCCGGACGGGCTTTCTCAACGGAGTCCAAAGTTTTCCGTTTCATGCTCCGGGACTTTCGAGACAACGTCTCCACCGGAGCTTTAAGCTCTCCTCAGGCTCGCGCCGAAGTCTTGGTAGGGAGAAATTTTTCTATGTGGAAGAAGGCGAAGGCTTAAAAGCAGTAGAGTGGATAGACCTCGAGCTCCGAGGGCCAGGAATATCTGACCCGATCAACCAAATAGGATGCGAGGAACACTCAACCAGCCCCGTGAATGACGTTATCTTCATGATCGAGATCAGGCCAGCACCGAGGCACGTGAACAAAACATAATTAGAGATACCCAATGACCTCACCAAGACTATATCGAAAACAAATCAATACTCACATAGATTCTCGGGGGTGGTCCAAGCAACCGGAACGCCCAGGGTGTCATCCTTGTCAAGAGGGTCATACTCCAACCACTAATCGCTAACAAAGAAGTAACGCCCTCCAAAGCCTATGGAAGAGGGAAGGTCGGAAATCACCGTGAGGAGCTCTAACTGGAAAAGTAAAGGAAGCCCTCATCAGTTTCTTTCTCAGAGCAAAAAGATCAAGGAACAAATCGGGAACACCAAGGCCCCTTGTCCTGAAGAAACCAATAGCCCAACTAAAATGGCCCACAAGAATCGGGCGAGTCGAGAGGGACAAACATTGACGTGCTGCAAAACCCTTTTCATAAAGGGGTGTAGAGGAAAGCGAAGACCGTTGTCGAAAGCCACTTCAAAGAAGCATACCATCTTAGGCACTGGAACCACGTAAGAAGTCAAAATGTCGGGGGACCAAACCCGAACACCAAAAGGAGGCCTATAATCGTAATATTCCCAAAATAAATTCTAGCAATGGATTTGTTTAGTAGGTATTATAAGCTAAATGGAAATTTTCGGAAATAAAATGAGAGACCCGGAATTAATATCCTAAGCAAGGGTAAAAGTGGAACTTATCCAAGAAGGATATATATGACATAAGAAGAATAGATTGGATGCAAAAATAGAAATTTCATAAGTTAAATTGAGAATATAAGAGAAATGGGGGACCAAAATGCAAAAATGAAAAGTTAAAAGCAAAAATGGGTTTTCTTGTCTTGGCCAAACATGGCCTTAACAAACATGGAATTTAAGACAAATTTGGTCTCATTTTGGAGGACAAAACCGTAGAGGAAAAGAGAGAAGAAGAGGAAGAGGAAGAGAAGAAGAAGAGAAGAAGAGGAAAGCAAAGCCAAAAAGCGGAACTAACTCGGGTATGGATTCTATTATGGATCATATGGATTTTGGTATGGAATTCTAGAAAAGTTTATGAGTTCCAAACTCAGGGGTTTGTTAGGATTTCATCCTAACCAAAGATGTAATGAAATTCAAGGTTGGTAAAACTCTAAATGACACAAGAAAGCATGGAATCCCCCTCCCTTCGAGGATGGATTCAATAGTTAATCGGGTGGTACTTGAGTTAGGGCTTGTGAACAAACCCTAACTAATCACCATATTTGGTTTGTGTATGGGTTATAACCCATATTAGAAGGGTTTTGGAAGAAATTCATGGAAGATTTTTGAAGAAAGATATAATGAAAGATAATTTGAGTAGAAAAGAGATTACAAGATGCAGAGTAAATGGTTTTGATGTAAAAGGAAGTATAGAGTTGAATTTGGGTGGAAAGTATGGAAAAGTGCAGAAAGCCCACATTTTGGGCAATTTCGAGCACATGTACCGGTACAGGTCGTACTCGGTACATGTGAAAATTGCTTTCCCTGTTTCGACCGGGGCCAGATTTTAGCCTACAACTCGTCTATTTTTTTAAATCCGATCTGAGTGATTCAAGTTGCTGATTAAAATAGACTTAAAGGAGAACCAAACATCCCATTAGGTACCTTCAAATTTGGACTCTTAGGTGGCCCAAAATTCACTTAAAGTGGGGAAATGTCTGCCAAATTTCGTCGCTTTGATCATAGAGTAGTCCGGGTTGTTTCGACGATTCGAGTCTCGTGTCTCGATTCAAGGTGATTCCAATTGGAGATGAACCCTTAGCACCTTAGCTTTAAAGGATAACAAGAACAAGTGTCAAATATGGAGTCAAGACACTGGAAAATTGAGTAATACAAACTGTCCCTAGTGTAATCGGTAAATGGACTAGTTTGGCAGCAAAACAAAGCACAACTTTATTTCTTGAGACCCGATTGGATTGATTCCAATTCCTAAGTAAAGTAAATTCATAGAGGAATAAGAATATATGAATGAGGTGTGATTTCATAGACATCATACTTTATAAGTATAGGAAGTTCCATATATAATAGGCATGAAACAAGGAAAATATAAATAATATGGGAGATGTTCATAAATACAAATATGAATATGAAACATGAACATGAATATGAAAGGCAATATTCATGAACACATAATGTGGTTAAGAATGCCCCTATTATAAGATAGTAAGTTATTGAACTCATATAATTGTAAAACTGCCTAAGACCAGTTATTGAATGACATGGCACCTCTCTACGTGGTTTCGCACGATAGTACTTCGGTACTCGATTAGTGCGACGGCATCTGACCGCGGTTTCGCAATATTAGTACTTTTGCATTTCTAATTAGTGCGACGGCACTCTCCTCGGATCGCGGCTTCTCGCACATTAGTACTTCTGCGATTCCGACAGTACTCGGTACTCTCCGATTAGTGCGATGACACTCTCTCGTCGCTTCAAGATCTCGCTTTGCGCTACAAAGACCGGAAGATCAGACCGTATCTTCCTGGTACAGATTTGCGGTCGCGGTCCTACTCCATTCCGTATTATCGGGTCTAGGCAATCCAAAAGTTATATGATAAGACTCTGAATACTTAATAAGAATAAAGAAATGAATATAGAAAAGATCTCGAACAACCTACTGCACCTCCGTATATGTTCTATAGTACCCACGTACTTCGTATTTGCTCCTCAGAGCACCTACTTTTGGTACTTTTGGTACACATAAAATCTATGTGAAAATTCCACGGGTACTTCCGTGACGTAATATAAGTACAAGTTCAGAATATAAATATAAGTCCAAAGAGTACGCATCGGTACCTCCGTGATAATGAATATGTGTAGTACCTACGCGTACTTTTGCGCAAGTATAAGTTCCGTGAAGGCAAGTATAAGTTCAGAAGTATAAGTTCCAGAAACAAGTATAAGTTCTGTAATACACGTATAAGATCTGAAATGCAAGTATAAGATTCAAAATACAAGAATAAGATCTGATATATAAGAATAAATATAAGTTATGTGGTACCTACGGGTACCTTTGTAATTGATTAATTTATGTAGTAACTACGGGTACCCCCGTATAAGCTCTGGATAAGGATAAACTCAGTAGTACCTGCGAGTACCTCTGCATATGTGGTAAGTCGGGCAAGAGTACCTACGTACTTTAATTAATTATAAGTTTGATATAAAGTATGGCACGTATCTTTGGGATTTGAATAAGTACTTACGAAAGTACCTCCGATAAGAACGTTCCGTAATACCAAGATGCCCGTAATATCTCCTCGTAGTACCTACGTACCCAAACAAATGTAACTCCGTGAGTATAAGTATAAGTCCTAGTGGTATAAGTATGGGCTTGTGGCACCTATGGCACTCGGCATAAGCATAAGCCATGTAACCCTGCTGTGAGATTCCTGGGAGATAGAAGTATGAGTACTTGATAAGTACCTCCGTCTAAGTATATGTATAGGTCTCGCACCGCTATATGAATCCTAACAAGTATAACATGTGTTCTACGGGAGATAAGAGTATAAATATGTATCCTACGGGAGATAAGCATCATCCGACGTGGTTCAAGTGTATGTCCTTGGGAGATCCACAATAATTATAAGTCCGAGACAAGTATCGTAAGTCTCGGAGATATATATATATATATCATTCGGGGAGACCTAAATAAGTATACGTCTGATACAAACATAAGTATGTGTCCTAATGGGAGATTGAATAAGAATAAGTCTGTCATCGCATAAGATCCGTACAAGTATAAGCTTGAGATAAGTATACATATAAGCTTCAAGACAAAGATACGAAGCTCCTACTATAAATATAAGATCCGAATGCTATAAATATAAGATCCAAATACTATAAGTATAAGATCTGAATGTTATAAGTATAAAACCAAGATAAGAATAAGTTTGCTATGAGTATAAGAGATCCAATAAAGGATAAGTCTACCATAAGAGTAATTCCGAGTAAGGCGGATTGGTTATAAGTATAAGCTCAAGATTCTAGACAGAGATCTGACAAGCTTTTAAGTTTGTTACAAGAACATTTTATGTTCAGAATACGTGATACGACTCAAGATTTTGATGGCCTGTTACTCGCATCTCAAGATGCAAAGCCAGATAAG
Organism: Tetrastigma voinierianum; assembly: GCA_016808115.1. Classification (NCBI taxonomy): domain Eukaryota; kingdom Viridiplantae; phylum Streptophyta; class Magnoliopsida; order Vitales; family Vitaceae; genus Tetrastigma; species Tetrastigma voinierianum. Next base: position 15,163 of record JAEQBH010000595.1, read on the forward strand.
ATATGTTTCCACTAAGCGAAAGCTAGCAATGTTTTTTTTTTCTTTTTTTTTTTTTTAAACCGTAGGTATTGCGAGAAGACATTTGAAACATCCGTATACAACCACAACACACCAAGAAGTGTCATCACAAAGAGGGCTCGCTCGACATGTAATTGGAATGCAGTTGTTTTTGTATATGTATAAGTAAATGGGACTCAGTTATATGTGTATAGATTTTGATGGACACCACTGTGGTAGTTCTTTGATTTGTATATACATTTTGATTCTGTTATAAGATGTGAGCCATACCCATAGGTACAAGTTCGGCTTTAAAAAATAAAAAATAAAAAATCAGGTAAAGAGTCCCAGTTCGGTCTCGCGCCTCGAAACCGGTTCTGATCCGCCAATCGGGTCGGACCGGGAATCGGGGTGTGACAATAACGCCTAGAAAAAGTGGACCCATACAAAGGTTTGACTTTGCTAGGTCCCACCGCCAGAGCATTCTATACGGCAGACCTTAGATACTCCGATTCCCCGAGGTACTTAATCTGATCTATTCTCCCCTTCTTGTCCAAGGGAAAAGGGGGCTCCCCTGGGGCTTCTCGAAGATCAACTCTGGCTGAATGGTTGGAGACGCCACCAATTCGTCCAGAGTCGACAACAACCGACGAGTCACCTCTAATACGCAGAGAAGAGGAGCGACCTGGACCCATGATGATAGCAAGTAGTGAAAACGAAAACTTAGCCAACCTAACCCTAGCGCCTCGATTTATTGATCAAAAAGACACCGAAGACAAAAAGACGCAGCGGTCCCAGGAACAAAACGGAAAAAGCTATCCCAAGAAAGATGCCAGAAAAGGATTCTGCACAGAAGATTCAAACACTAAGGAAAAGGGAAATCTGGACTCGCTAAAGAACAAAAAGCTTCAAGATCAGGGGCACACAAGGCGAACGGTCAGAGAACGTCTACAGAAGAAGCAGAAGTAAACTGAAAGAAGTGGGAGAAATGAGCGCGAAAACCGAAAAGTCATCATTATCACAAGACATAAGGCAGCAACAAAGCCCTAACTAACCCAATGCAGAGCAGACACGTGGTAATTACACCCGATGCGAGAAACATTACAGCCTTTGCCCATGCATACCGTACATAAGGGCTGGGGGGCAACTGATAGGGTTTGAAAAATGAGCTCACAGGCCCACTCGCCAAGCCCAAAGAAGAAGTGCTCACAGATGAAGCACCCAGGCCCTTGGCTTCCAGCCCAAAACGAAGGCACAGTCCACTCGCCTCAAAGGCCGATCATGGATAATCTGAAGGGCCCACATCTTGCAAATCAGACTGTATCTCGCCAATAAAGGAAGTAGGATAATCCCCAATAACATCTTATCCTGTAAATCTAACTAAATCTCCAATTAAATCTCATCAGCAAGGAAAGCAAGATAATTCATGATAAACAGTTTATCCTGCAAATCATACCAGATCTCACCAATAAGGAAGGAGGATAATTTTCAATAAACTACTCCTTCATTATCCCTTATTAATCTGACAGCAATAAGGAAAGAAAATCCCCCACCCAATAAGAGAGAATCCTTATCACCATCCAATTGGGAAAAACATATACTATAAATACTGTGCCACCCCTGAGTACGCAACACATCTCTACCCAAGCGCCTATATCTTTTCTTTCAGCGAGGAACTGACTTAGGCATCGGAGCGGCCACGGGCGAAGCCCCCGCCGACCCATCTTCTTTCTTGTTTTTGCAAAGGAGTGCCACATCCAAAGCCTGCAAACCAAATTTCAAAGAAATGTCCTATCTCCAAATTTCCAACGAATTTAATACGCTCCACCCTAGTCCGGTTGAAAAAAGCATCATCATCATTTATACACAAAATTGGCTCCTTAATTTGTTAAAATATCCATTTCTTTTCAATGTCAAGATCAAGGTCCTTTTATGCATGACACCTTTTTTCCATGAGGAGTTGGTTTCAGCATGCTGGTCTTTCTACGTTGTTATGGTCGTCGAAATTGTCTGTTTCATCTGACAATTGCATGTTTAATTATCTTGCAATATAATTTGGTAGGATATGATAAGATACTTCCTTATATATATATATATATATATATATATATATATATATATTGAAAAAAAGAAATCATTTTATTGTGACTTGGAACACACACTTATATCTGTCAAAACTGTTGTTCATATTTATTCTTTTAACTTGTTAATTTATTTTTCAGTGTTACCTAGATTTATGACATTTTGCATGATGGAAGATTTTTATATGAGACAAAGCTGTCAAAGGCATTGTTTTCTAATAAGCTCATCTTTTGAAAAAAAGAAAGAAAAATGGAAAATTAAGGTTTTTCTCATAAAAAAAGGTTGTTTTTACATTTTTTCTTTTTGCAACTTTAAAATTATATATAGATATAAAGAATGATTATAAAAGTAGGCAAATGATATTTGATTTTGAAGTAGATATTTGTTTTACAAAATATCATAAATTTGTTTTTCAAAATCATTTTCAAAAACACTGCTCTCTCTCTCTCTGTAGACTTGTTGAGCTTGATTCGCTCTTTATGGTCAAGGTTTGTGACTTTATCATGGTTGGAAAAAAAAATCCCTTTAAGAATTGATATATTGTGCCTTGTATGAATTATCATTTGAACGTGTGTTGTGTTCATAGTGGAAGAAAATTAAGGAACGAAAATGACTTACAACTTGTTGAGTTAGATTAGATTCCCTCCTAATATTAATGGTGTGGAAGGACTTTGGTTTATGGGCCTTGTGCACTTCCCGCGGAGTGTGTTTCTTTAGTCCGCAAGTTCTTACTCGAAATTGACTTAGAGGCCTTTGTTTTTATTTTTTTGATAATAAAATGAAATTTCATTGGTTTAGAATATGGTAATAACTTTACATCTAAAACACATAAATCAAACTACTAAAAAATATTATATAATGACCTGACATCGAGTTAATAACGAGAAGAAATGGATTAGACCTCTTAAATGATAATCTTAATATGCCTCGATACTTAAGATTCTAGATATAATAAACATACTAACGATTTGATGTGACTTCTCTACGATGACTTGTATGTCTGAATAAGCTTGCACAAAACCAACGAACAACCACAAGCCGCAACAAATCGATAACAAAAACATAAGAAAACAAAGGAAAATCAAATGAAAACTCAGATTAGGTAGAAGAAACCACCTTATAAAGGGAGAAAACCTAGATCTTAGTAGACGAACGATGGGAGGGATGATTTTAGGCCAAGAAGGCCAAAAAACCACCCCTCCTTTCTAATGGGGATTTAAGGAAACAACAGAAGAAATTAGGGTTTCTAGAGGAGAAGGAGAGTGTAACATTAAGTTTTTTTTACTTAATGTTGAATAGAAATTTTGTTATAAATAGTGCTAAATAAGATTAAGTATTTAGTTGTTTTTTTTTTTAAATCAGTTTTTTATTTTTATCTAAATTTAGAGACAATAAATTTTTATATAAAAATTTAAAATACATATGATTTTATTCAGTTATGAAGCTAGAATTTATGCTCGAGGGACATAGATTAACAAATAAGGGCAATAGCCCAATTGGCTCAATGCTTTACCAATTAGGAGGGCTTTGAACCTCATTGACTACACGCAAACACAAATTTCACAGGGGGCATTAATTGGTTGGCATAGCCGGTGATTTTATTTAATTAGTATGAAACCGATGAGAGTTTCAATTTGATCATAAAATATATAATTTTCTCATATTACAATATTTAATATTTTCTTAATAAAAATATATTAAAAGCATTATTTTTGGTGGATGAAAGTCTTTTGTCTTATTATGTGTACTTCCTTCTTTTCACCAATTCTACTTTCTATTATCATGCCCAGTCTTCCTATATCTTCATGGTCGTAGTCTTATCCTCTTCTTATATCCCTTTATGCATGTGAATACATAAACTAATAAAACACATTCTTGTTCAAATAGGTAATTTTCAAGAAAAATATTGAAATAGTTAGATTTATAGGGTTATTTAAGGTTCTATTTTGGTGGATTTTCTAGTGGAATTCACCAAAATATACAAAAAGTATGGAATTGGTGAATGTGTGGGCGTGCCATGAAATTATAGTATTTCCAAATTGAAACTATGGTCGAAATCTAACTTCTGCTCAAACGAAAAATGGATTCCCTAGTTTCTCTTGACAGCTCCCTAGAATCTAAGTAGAAAAATACATTGAAAATTAGAGCATATACTGAATTGAAAACTAAGAGGAAACTTAACGGACTAGCTGGAAAAATAGTAGATTTCATTATAGAATTGGACTGAAAATCAAGTGCTGAAACAAGAAAACTTTGAAGTAACAAATGCTTGTACATAAAAACATGTAGAACTAAGATAAGAATATGGAAAAGACGATTGATGAACTTGTAGAAAAATAAGAGAAATGCTAAAATGCTCTTCCTCGATTTTTAGTCTTGGTTGATGATCTTTCAAAATTGATGTTGAGTCTTCCTTTTATAGACATTTCTAAGTAATTGCACCAGCCCACTTTCTCCAACAACTGTCCATGTCTCCACTAAGGAGTCTTGCTCCCCAAGTAACTTGCCACCACTGCCCACGTCTTCTGCCATGTCATGACTTAGAGAAAAGTCTCCTTCATCTTTGCCTTTGAGACAAAGTCTCAATAATCAATTTTTTAAAAATTCCAGAAATGTCCTTAGACCTTTTCATGGGTTGATTCTTATGGACTTAGACTTTATCGAATTGGGTTGGGCTCCCACAGTTTGGGCTTAGCATACCTATTCGGCTCATTCCACTACCCTTTGGGCCTAGAAAAGGATGAATTATTTTAGTGTCAACAATTGCTCCTCGCATCTGATATGGCTCATGGGCCATGTTTGTATGTATTAAAGGTACATATGTCAAAAGGTTTCTTTTGTTTTACACTCCTCATTTTACCATGAGACCCAATCTGGCACCGCTTTGGATGTGGATTATCAAGGAAAGAACAGAAGCCAAAACTTGAGCCCCCATTGGATGATTTGAAGAAGCAGAGTGTACCTTGAGAAAAGCCTCCCACCAATTTTCTTTCAAACACAGTGACTATTGATCTCCCTCCCCTACCTGTGGGGTCTGTCATGTCTAGAGAGTAACTGTTTCCATATTACGCATGTGACTCTCCTTTGGGTTGAAGGTTCATAAAGAAATCTCTTTGATTCATACCAGCCCTTTCACATTCTCCTCTTTTTCTCCCCTCTTTCTCACTTGGCTTCTCTTCATCTTTTTCTCCCACTAGACAACTTCCTAATCAAGCATAGATCGAGCTTGAAACTACGTTATTAAATAACAAAGTCTTTGTGTGATTGATAAAATCCAGTTCAATTTCATCTCCGTCGACGACTCGGTTTCCGTATCCGGGATCGTCCAATTTGTACCCTTTTCACTAAGAGTTTTCACATAAACTGGGTTATGGAGTTCGAAATCGAAAGAAATTGCCATTTCGATGCGTTTATTTTCGTCTTTCAATACTCGGTAATATCATTTGAAATCAATAAAAACCTATGTTATCCAAGTCATACTCAAACCTTGGGGAGCAAGACCAATTGGTGGAAGAAGTGCAGTCAGTGACTTTCCACCATATACTCCAGCTTATGGGTTGAAAATGGTAGGAAAGGGCAAGACTCCTTAGTGGGTTTCTCCTTAGTCATACTCAAACCTTTGTAAAAATAAAATCTTTCCCCCATTTTCTTCATCTCTATCTTCGATGACGGCCATCACCGTTGTCGGCGGTGTTGCTGCCGTCTATAAGACCACCATCAAAGGAGTCGACTTTGCCCCGTTTTCATCATCTATCGCTGATTCTCTTCGAACCACTGATTTTCTTACCGCCACTCCTCCTATTGACGTCGATGAAAGAGATCACACTGTTGCTACTCGTGGAGAAGAAGAGGTTGACGTTGCCACTTATGGCATTGTCTCCGCTGGTAGGTGCTTGTTGTCCGTCGCTAACAATAAGTGCTTAAAGATCAAAACTTTTCTTGATAATGAATTTATGATTTCGAATTTCTTGTTGAAGAAACTTGTTTTGGATGATTTCCGAGGTTTCTTAGGTTTCTTAGCTTTCTTTGATGCTCAAAAATTGAAACTTTTCCTTGAGGTTTGTTCGAAACTTTTCTTGTGTATAGATTTTTTCGAAGAATCATCTTAAATGCATTCTTGAAAATTTCTTTGAAGCTTTTGGCTTATTTCAAATGTTTCCTAGGGTGTAGAATTTGAACATAATCATGAGTACACCCCTTGAAAAAATTCATTGAAGCTTTTTGGCTTATTACGAAAGTTTTCTTAAATGCAAATATTTGAAAAAGAGTTGAAATAAACCTTTGAAAATTTTTAAAGCCATTTGAAAGTAGTTTTGAGCGTTTTTCGAGGTGTATATTGTGAAAATAAACATTAGTATACCCTTCGAAAAAACTCATTTAAACTGCTCGCTTAATGCAAAGTTTTCTTAAGTAAAAACTTTGTAAAGGTCTAAATACACCTTTGAAAAAAATTCCTTGGGCGTTTGGCTATTTTGTTTATTTTCTGCATTACATATTTGCCAGTAGCTTGAATGCACTCTCCAAAAATTTCTTTGAAACCATTTGGCTATTTGAACTTTTCTTGAGTGTAGATAAACATGAACGGACTTCGAAAAATTATTCTTAAGGCGTTTACCTATTTCAAATATTTTCTTGAGTGCATATTGAATGATTTTCAACAACCTTGGGTTGAGTGACCTCTCACCTAAACTTGAGCTTTTCTTTGGCAAATTGTAGGCCACACATTGCTAAATAGTTTCGTCTTGTCTACCGATAGAAACGAATTAGAGGCAACTTTCTAAGCCATTTCCAAATAGAGGAGAATTGAAATATATTCTCGAGATGTACTTGACTTGTTGTTGGAGACCCGTTAGGCACTACATATACAAGCTACTCTGGTTCTGCATTAGTGGATCAAGGTGGCTCTAAGCCTATCTTTTGATATGTGTTAATTGCCTATGGAATGAATTGCGGAAAAATCACTAGCACCAGCACACGTACACTACAACCATGACATTGCATTAGGGACCAAGGTGGGAACTATGCCTACCTCTAGATGTGTGTGCTTGATGAACATTTGCAAAGACGCACTTCTTGCATGTGGATGAACTAGTGGACTAAGGTGACACTAGGCCTACCTTTGGATATTTGTTGAAATTTTACTTTGAATAATTCTTGAATGATTGTTGTTGTGACGCCCCAAATCCCGGGGGTCAATTTTTTTTATTTTTTTTTTAACAGTAACCCATGAACAGTGCCCATGAACAACGCTCATGAACAGTGTTCCAAAGAGTAACCCTAAACAGTGCATAACACTATACTGTATGAAGTCAGTCGTCACACCGCAGTGCACACCATATTTGCACTCAATCCTGGCGTGCCTCTGTATTTGTCGTGCGCAAGGCTAGTCTTGCGGTGGCGGCCGGTTAATGGGAGAGTGCGCCCTGACTACTGCTAAGCTCTTGATGTGAGCATGGGCACTTTGCGGTGCCACATCACCTAGCCAACCTGCCTGCAGCCATGGCAAGGCCTAGTCGTGACACCCGAGCTGCCAAACCATGCGTGACAGAAAATCTGTCCTTGACGAGTTATAGCACCCGATAAAGCACTCTGTGAGACATAGAAAATCATATCGCCAAGCGAGAACCAACCCAGGCGCGCACCTCTGTCGCAACATAAAATCCATGTTGCGACACACACAATCGATTGCTTGGCTTGTCGCGACCTCAAGGGTTTAGCCAGCGACAGATAAGCCAACCCTATCCTGACTGCAGGATGGCCAACTCTTATCGCATGTGAGAGACAGCACATCGTGACCCCGAATGTCCCTGATCAGCTCGATACATTAGTAACTGGCTTCCTGTCACAACACGGGCTAAGAGTTAATGTCCTTGCCGCATGCGCTCTGTTGTGCATATGCATCCTCCGTCCACATACGGCTTTGCTCGTGCGCTACAGGCCCCCCCGTCGTGCTGATTCCCTTTTGTTGCAACAAAGATAGCTGTTGAGACCAACGCGAAAACCCTATCATGACCCCTAAAACCTCCAGAATAGACGTAGCCATTCTAGCTCCCTACAACACCCTCTTCACATCTTTTCTTTTTGACCTAACATGACTATAAATCAACATAAATTAGCCTTATTGCTCTGAGGCCATTTCCCAGACTGGAAGCTTGCTGAAATGTATTTATTACACAAAAAAGAGTTTAATTACAACTCTTTGTGTCCTTATACAGTCACAAGCTATGTTTTTCTGCCCGCCGATTATAATACAAGTAAAAGTTCTAATCAGCCTTTTCTTGGCCTCTTTAGTCCTCGGATGCGTTCCGTCCCGGTGCACCTTCTTACGAAATTGTTATTAATAATGGGTGACAGTATGATAGTTGTTTCACCATGGGTTACTCCCGCTAAGTTGCCATGCAATGGCAATAACAATTGACTAAATCATGCACATTTCCTGCCGAATGTCTGTGCTTTAGATCCCATGCCTCAAGTCCTCACCGACTCTTTCACACATGCAATTTACCATGTATAATACATCATTTTCAAGACAAAGATATTTGTTTGTTGTGGACAACCCTCAATATATTTGTTAAGTGGACATGCTCAGATAATTATGTAGACAACCCTAAGTATATTATAGTTTGGACTACTCGGAGTAATAATTGTGGACAAGCTGATTAGTGCAAAAAAGTGCTATTTTGAGCCCTATTTATTATAGGTTTTGAGTGGCATGTACTAAATGAACTAATTACCTGATTTGCATTAGGTCCTCTTATTTTATTGATAACTTTGTTTTGGCAAATTTTGGGTTTCAGAAGCTAATTATGCGAGGGGTATTTGAGTCGATCAAGCATGAAGAATTCAAGTCAAACTCGACATTGCGAGATCAAAGATCGAAGGAAGAAGAATGAAATGTGAAGAAAAGCCTGCTGGAAGCTCTGAAACCTGTTTCGGCTCGGCAACTGTTCCTCTTTCTTTGCTCGTTCACCTTTCACTTCACCTGTTTTTTTTGCTTTGGTTTTCATTTGCCCACAACCTTCAGTTTGGTTTTTGTAGCTTCCCTTACTGCGAGCATCTATATAAGTCTCTCGGTTGTGCAGATGAGACTTGACTTCGGATGTACGGTAAAGCGGGGCGTTTCGCGGCTTCCTTTTCCCTTTTTCTTTCCTTTTCTTTTCCATTTTCGGCTGCCAAACACTCCTCTGAGGATGACAACTGGAGAGATCATTTAAAACTGAACCTCTTCTGTGAAGAGGGCGAACATTGGCTAAGTGTGGAGGTAACTCCCAGTTCCCTTTGTTTTAACGCACGTATTTATGGTTGTTTATGTTCTGCTTCTCATGAGTTAAAATCTCTGCATGCTCTCTTTAATGTATGGCTTTTGGGATTAGTGTACTTTCACTCAGTCATTCAGAGAGCCAGTCAGATATCTCTGCTTCAAATTATCGTGGATTAGGGTTTTGAAATGTGTTTTCCTTTATTAGGAACATTTATTCCCATTTAAATGCTATTTTCAAGGAAAATCATAGGGTTTAGTTTTCAAACTAAATGAAGATCCGGTTCTAATGATGACTATATGTCATGCTCTGACGAGAAAAATGCCGAGGACATGTGGATTTGTAGGCCCTAAACCGGTGGCTAACACTTCAAGGGAGTTCTATTTTACATTTTTTTGTATTTTAGTTTAATTGTTGAAACATTTGGCTTTTTGTTTACCAAACCTTAAAAATCCAAATTTAATTCACAATTTTGCCTTCACTCGAATCATTTTATACGAAAACCCATCCCACAGTGTTGACCTAGACCCATTATCACTGCGGTGAAAGCATTTCTGACAGTAGAGGAGAGAGATATGAGATCTCAAATTTGATTAGGATCACCCCTCTTTATTTGATCAGCAATATAATCTATTATAATTGTGGACTTATCTGATAATAATTGTATGAGTTAACCATGATATATTATAATTAGTGACGTAAGTAATAATTGTGTGGACAACCAACCCTCCGATATATTATAATTGGTGGACATACTCTGATCATAACTGTGTGGACAACCCTCCAATATATTATAATTGTTGGACATACTCCGATAATAATTGTGTGGACAACCCTCTGATATATTATAATTGGACATATTCTGATAATAATTGTTGGTCAACCTCCGAAATCATGTCATTACTTCCTCTTGTTACATGGTGTCCTAGCCATATGAAATGCAATGTACCATTTCATAACAATTCATGTTAATATATTGTGTATGCATATACTAACTTTATAATTACACAATTAATATTATTCATCTTTAGCAATAACACTAACCGCACATAACGCGATCAGCAATAAAATTTAGTCGTCTGAAATTACTAGCTCTTTATAGTTAGAGATTTGTTGAAGAGCAGTCTAACAAGGCAATCACTGAGTTCAGTCTTTGGAACAGAGAATTCACGATATATAGATTTAAACACTCCAGCCATTTGTATGGTTCTTAACTCAAAACTGAAGCCAAGTGGAAAGAACCCTATACTCTTGGGTTTTCAAAACTCCCGATTCTAGTCTTGATGCGAAGCTCTAGGCTGCGGATAAGCTTTCATCATGCTCAGCAGAGCAGTCGATTCGATCGTCGGAGAGAATTAGAAGGTAGAGGCTTCTCTCTTAAAAACTCTCTCTCTTTCTCCTTTCTTCTGTTCTTCTCTGCTTTCCTCCTCCCTCGGCCGGTTGAGTGAGCTTAGGTCGAGTGGGATGTCTACTCTTATCGACCTCTCATTAAACTCTCTTAGATATCCTTATCTCCTTATACATCCTTTTGAGTTATTACCTAATCATGTTTGCCACATGTCTTCTAAGGGTCCCCTTGAGCCCTTTGTTTGAGCATCCACTTAACCGTGCTTCACTCTTAGCCACTCTTCTCATGTGCAGTATACATCACCTCAGTCAGCAGAAAATGTGAAATTCAGGCTATATGAAATTCGACAAAATTCAACATTGGCAGCTCGTTTCGCGAAGTCAATTTCAACGGTGATGTTCATTTCATCATTTGAGATCTAGGAAAATTCTGGATTTTTGACCAAAATTATTGTTGAATACATAAAAGTGCAACATTTATATAGGATTTTAATGTAAAACAAGTAACCTCATTTGTGTAAGGATAGTTTTGCCTTTGATCGTTTCTCATTAATTTTGTGCCTTTCATCACAAGTTTTAAAGTTCGTGCACATTTTTATGTAAGGGTTCATGTTCGGAGAACAAATGTAGATCATGTCGCGGAGTTGATGCGGTATGAAGCCGAGGTGTGCTACGATTGAAGGATCGTGCGAGAGGCAATGGTATCGGTACCACTCTTATTGGTACTGGTAGGTAGTGAAGTCATAGGTACCAAATAAAATGGTCTGGAGTCTTGGCGTGGGCACGGTATACTTTTGATACCCAGGTACCACACTTAATGCAGTACCCAGCTATTAAATCTCTGCTGAGGACTTGAGGCGGAATTTGAATGTAGTGCAAAGTGCAGCTCTGATCTTTCGATAATCACTTCGAGATCACTAGGAAGTAGTGTTAAGCCCATTGGAAGAGCACGAAGGTTTTATTCTAGGGATTTGGTTTTAGGCAGTTGGAGTGTATCTCTTATCTTTTGCTAGGGTTTATCGGGTAAATTACTTATCTTTTCTTCGGATTCGATTTTCGGTTACTTGTAATCTTCGGTTGGATCATACAAATATTTTCTTCTGGGATCTTATTGCTTTGATATCTCAATCCTTTGCAATTGAAGTGTTATTTCTAGTCACATTTGCACCAATTCATATCAACATGAATGAATTTTCAGTTTCAATGGAGTTATAAACCTCATGATAGGGTTTTAATGGTGAAACTGCCCTCCATCAGGTAACAACCTCGATTCCTCTTTTATTCACTTGAGTTATGCGATGCAAGTATTTTGTGGAAAATCTTATAAACCTTAGTCTGGCATCTTGACAACGTGTGACGAGGGCCCTGTTTTATGTTGTGTGATCGCAAATGCGGGGCTAAGAGTCAAGCAAATCGTTGAACAAGTGTTTTCCATGTCAAATCATTCTTGTTTTAAAGAGCCTTTAATGTTACATCTCGTCGAACCATTCATCAATGGCTCTAGATGAGATTGGGAATAAGAGGTGGGTATTTCCTGATCGGAAGTGAGTGGAAACCTAAGAAACTTAGCATTCACCTGTTTGTTTTAAAATAGTTAATTTAATCGGTTACTCAATCAATCAATCACAACCCCATGTTTTACTTTTAAACTCACATTCTTTGGAGAGCAATCCCTAAAGATCACCTAGGAAACCACTCCCTGTGGAAATGACCTGTGGACTCCCACAGTAATATAATGCTTGATGACCTTAGTTCTTACGCTTGGGAATAATTTCAGCATACGAAATAGACGAAGCATTTTTGGCGCCTTGCCGGGGAGTGGTGAGCAATCTAGTTGATCTAAAGAGAGCTAGTGGTAATTTGCAATTTCATTGAAAATTCGGTGCGTTCTCTCCCTTTTCTTTTTAATTCGTTTCCGTGAATAGTCTAAGTGGATATCTGTGGTAGGGGTAAGATTGGTGCAAGTCTGTTTGGGCATGCAACGAGCAACGCCGACTTGTAAGAATTATACCTCCAGGAAATTCTGAAGAGTCCATAGTAAGACATTTGTTTCAAGAGAATCCTACACCTCAAATGGATCGCAGCAGGAGTCAATGACCCTTTTAATCCAAATGCGAGGTTACTGTTGACCCCGCAAAGACTCACGAACCTCCACAACAAGGAGATGGTGTTGCACCACGGCAACCGGTGGCGAGGAAATGTTAATTTTCAAATCACTATGGACTCCCCTTCCTTTACCTAATGTGGAAAAGAAGAACCCTCTAGAGAGATTTGCAACCTCAAGAACCACAAACAAATTCATGTATTCCTTTGCGAAAAGGTTAATCAATTCCTTATGAAGTAGGAATGATTAAGCGGCTTCTTCACGTGTATCAATGGGTGGGTGCAGAGCCCTACTCATTCATGAGAGACTTCGAGGATGTTTGTTGTGTTTTCCTCTCTACAGGATCGCCCGTTCATATAATTTGCATGTTTTTATTCCCATTCTCTCTAAAGGAAAAGGCCAAAATATGGTTTCATTCACTTGCACCCAGTCAATCTTGCAGAAATGAAATGAATTCTGAACCAATTTCTTCCCTCCACGTATTACTAATGCTCATAAACCAATCCAAAACTTTTCTGGAAAACCGGGTGAACCTTTTGTTGTTGTATGGGAAAGATATAAGGATCTCCTCCATCTTTATCCTCGTCATGGATTTGGACGTTGGGCTGAGTGTGTGTATTTTCACGGTATCCTTGAATTACAAAGCAATGCATCGAATGATGTGTGTAGGAGAGTTCTATGAGAAAAATTAATCGGAGGCGGTTCAATTTTTCGATACAATGGCGAATGCTCAAACTTACGGGTACAACATATTTGCGATACTACTAAAGTGCATAGCACACCTACGGGGAGGAATCCATCAGCAGAGAATGATGACACACGAGAAAATAGCGATAACGAGAGTTGGAGGCCATAGAACGAAAAGGTGAATGAGGTAACTGAGTGTGCACTCCAGTACCCTCAGTGCCTATGGGATCTAGGTGGAGGAGCCATGCATCGTTTGCGATGACCCCACCCACTCGACTATTAACTTCACAACCTTCTGCCAAGTCGAGGGAGCAATCGAATAGAAGTAAGCTAATGCTCTTAACTATCAAGGAAGCCCTTCAATTCCCCATACTCGAAGCGTATAATCGGGGTGGGGTAAGCATCGAATTTTAGTTGGAATGGGGAGAGGCCCACAACCTTGGCTTGACCAAGGCCACGACGCTACCCCGAGCCCAGAGGCTTCTCGAATCAAAGCCCCTCAGTTCCGAAATCAAGGTCCTCAAGGATTTCCTACAAACCCTAACCAAGGTTTCCACCCCTCGTCTCAAGGGAATTCAAACCCACAGCCTTATCAACCTCCACATAAGAGAAGTTTGGAGGATATTGTGACACAGTTTGTCCAGACCCAACAATCCACCAACAGATTGAGCTACTTGAATGATGTGAGATCACGAATCAGCAAGCTAACCTGCGTCTATAGGAAATTTTCAACAAGAAAAGGAAACTCCTTCTCAAACCATCAAAACCCCAAAGGTCAAAATAGTGTTGGAGTCTCAAGCCAAGTGATGCACCTTCGAGACATTGTCGGGATGTCACCTGCTCTTGAAGTGGAAAGTAATTCAAGCAAATCCGTTCGGCGGAACCGTCTGATATTTGCCTGATAGGCTAGTCGAGATCTTGGGATGTCGACCAAGCCTCATGTTCGGCAAATGTTGTTAATGGTCCCAACCGGAGAAAAGACAAGACCTCTCGCGTCCCTCCTGCTCCATATCCTCATAGGTTGAGAGCCCCAAAAAAAGTGAACAATCATTGTGAAATTTATGAGTTGTTCAAACAGGTTAAGTTGAACATTCCTTTATTAGATGTAAACCCAGAAACCCAAAATCCGTCATATGCCAAGTTTTTAAGATTTGTGCCTTTGTGAAAAAACTGGGGTGTCGACAAGGAGAATTTATGGCCCGAGCAGGTCCACCTCCTTGATTCGAACAATTGCCCCTAAATCTACAAAGACCGAGAAGCCCTGGTATTTCCGTAGTGGTAGGGAGTCAAAATTAGGACATGCTTTAGTGGATTTGGGAGCAAGTGTTAGCTTGTTTCATACTCGGTATGTGTTAAGCTAGGGTTAGGAAGTTAGAGGCAGAGCCCGATATCACCCTCCGGCTAGCTCACTTGTATTGTGAAATTCCTAGAGAGGGATAGTGAAGGATGTATTGGTGCCAGTGGACAAGTTCTGCTCACGTGAACATGTTATGTTTGACACAAAACCTGTGGTGAACCAAGGGACTCAGTTCCCAGTGATTCTTGGTAGGCCATTCTTGACCACTGTTAATGTCATCATACACTGTAGGGGAGGATTAATGACATTATCTTTAGTAGCTATGGCCATTAATTTGAATATATTCAATGTTATCGAGAAAACAGGGACCAAGGAGGATATGCGTGAGGTAAGCATGATAGACTACAGTATGCGAAATACATAGATAATGTTTCATCTACGATGATCCTCTCATGTCTTGTCTAGTATTGAGTTGGGTCGAGGAGGTGACCACATCCTGAGTGGAGTTTCTACACTCCATAATTGAACACATTAAGGTATTGGAAGCAAATGGGTGGGCACCTAAATTTGAAACATTGCCACCAATCGAGGACAGGGTGTTACCTTCAGAAGAGAAACCACCTAAACTTGAGTTGAAACCCTTACCATCACATCTTCGAATATGCATTTGAAATTTAGAAGAAACAAATCATATCTTCCTCTTTAAGAGTCGAGATCGAAAATAAGCTTTTGGAGATATTGAGAACCCCTGCAAAGAACCGCCATAGGATGGACAATTGCGATATTAAGGGGGTGGCCCCTTGATGCGCACACACCGGGATTCACTTGGAAGAGGATGTTAAACCCTCTAGATAACCACGGCAGTGAACTTGATCATGAAGAAGTGGTCGAAAGGGTTAAAACTATTGGACGTAGGTATTATTTACCCCATTGTAGATAGCAAGTGGATCATTAGCCAATTAGTCCCTAAGAAATGCAGGTCCTTTGTGGTATAAATGAACATAATAAGCTAATACCACTCATGTTACCTTAGGTTAAGAAAGGGTGTGCATAGACTATGAGCTTCCCGATGCGGGTACTAGGAAGATCATTTCCTACACCTTTTGTGGATCGAATCTTTGGAGAGGATTGCGGGGCATGAATTCTATTGTTTTCGATGGGTACACGAGGGTGATGAGCTTAAGTCATCTATTTTAGTCCATTTTTAACCCAATTTTCATATCCAAGAGAACAATTGCTGCGAAATATGAAGAAACTCACTTACATTTTGTTATTAGAGGTAGAATGGAAGAAGAAGAAAAAGCGTTAGAAAAATGCGAGAAATAAGTGAAATAAAGTGCGATCAATTGGCGAGCCGAGAAATGAAAATTTGAGTCATTGATGCGATTTGGGGTTACATGATCGATCATGAGAATTCGCGACATCGGAAATTGAATCTGAAGCGGTCGCGACATGGATAACAAGATATAGAGTCGCGACATGAGACTGCTCATGAGAAAGCTGTAAAGAAATGAGTTGAGGTCGCGTGGTCAGTAAGTGACATCAGAACCAGTTCAAGGCTGCGAGTCATGAATCGGAAATTAACGACCAAGATGCTGATGTATCGCGACATCGAGAGCAACCGATTATGAGGACTTGTGGAGGCATGAAGTGATGTCGTGAGGATTGATGTCGCGACAATGAGCGATCAAGGAAAGATCTGAAGTGGCGACAAGATTGGAAGCGTACGTGTCGGTTGATGTCACGACAACATATTGATGTCAGCGACATCATGAAAACAGTTGAAACACCGTCCTTTAGTTGATGTCTGACGAGAGATTGATGTCGCGGCATTCAGAAGGCGAGTTAGTCTGCTTGAGAAGACGTGAGATCGAGGTCGCGACATGAAGAGAGACGATTGAAATGCGCAAAGGGTGTGACAAGATGTCACGTGAGATTGTTAATCGTGACACCAAGAACAACCGATTGAAGGCCCCCGAGAGAACTAGTTGAAATTCGGCGAGATCGAAGTCGCGACATGGATATTGTCGCTGACAAAGGAGTTGGTCGCGACGAGCAATTGACTTGGGCTGGATGCTCTAAAATCAATGAGCTACATTAGGATTAGGGCCCAGTAAACCCTATAAATCATAGCTATCTAGAAGAGAGTAGCTTGGCGGCCACGGAGCGAGAGTGCGGATGGTGAAGGCTCATTTTCTTTATTTTTAGTTTTCTTTTCTTTTCTTTTCTTTTATTTTCTTGATATTGATAGATTAGATTAGATTTATCGTTCCTAGTTTTCTTTTAATTTTTTTTTAAGGTGGATGTTATCGTTTGGGTAGGCTGAGATGTAGAATTCAATTCTTTTCAAATTCTACGGAATGTTGAAGTTCGGACAAATTTAGGTCGACATCCGGGTTCAAATCTTGATTATTCTTATGATCAGAGGAATGTTGTAGTGTGTAATTCAGTAATTGAGGAACCCAGCTTCCATTAAATGAATGCTATTGTCAGAAATTATCTTTCCTATTGTTATTTCCAGCAAATTGCGAATATCAATATGAATCACTTTCGGTTATGGGTATAGAGTTTTGATCCGAATACCGCCTTAATCATTTTAAGAGCTGTTCTATTGTCTGACTTGGTGATATCCTCCTGAAAGGACAATGCAGATGACAATCCCGGGGAGCGTGAATATTCGGCTGCTATTAACCTCGCTATTAGAGATCAATGAGTCTGAGTTTACTTGATAAATCCTCTTCTCACTCTGGAAACTCAAGAATTGTTGAACGAGTTAATTAATTTGTAACACAGAGAGTTCACCTCACCTGAATAGTAGTTTGAACCCCGGTTAGCCGAGATCTAATCATGAGGGTGATCTATTTAATTATGAAAGAGTAACCTGAAGTCGATAACTCGCTTTGACCGAGCAACTTGGGAGCTATACAACTTTAAAATGGTATGAAGTATTGCAAAAGAAACACTGCACTAGAACCCCGTTAAAAAGTAGTTATCTAATTCCTCATCCGGTAGAACCCAGGTCAAAAAATTAGATAAATGAAATGTGAAGGTGAGATCCAAATTGAACTATTAACGCCTGGACAGATGAAATCAAATTTACAAGCAAAATTAATGTTGACAAACAGAATTTGGATACTTCATAAAGAGAGCATTGATCATAATGTGTCTTCTTAATCGATAATTATTCACCCTATTCATCACTAATTACTAATTATATTTTTACCTCTTGCATTCAAGTTTATTGTCTTATTCAAATATTTTCTTTGTTCGTTAACTTTCCAAAGATCAACGTTTGAAACCATTATCATTTAGTGGTCCAAATAGTATGGAAATTGAGTAGTCGTAGTTAGATTTAAAATTTTGAGATCTCTCGTGGGATCACATCCTGACTTTAAATCACGCACATTTGTCAATTGCACCTTGGTGGCATCACCAAAACCAAAACTTGAAAAATGATTTACCAGATTTTACTAAAGTAAGGAATGTCCAGATCGCTTATTAAGTGTTGTCGTGATTAGATAATAGCTCTTTGAAATTTTATAAACTGTGCAAATGTCATTTGCCCTCTTAACAGTTAGCTTAAGGCCACGCCAGGATTGTAGATAATAGTCCAGAAGTGAATCAACATAAATTTGTATATGTTTTGGTTCTTAAATGTTTATGGCGCCGCTGTCAGATTATTAACAGTCCTGGTAATAAACGCTATAAATTTGTATTTGTTTTCGTCTTAACAAGTTTTATACGCCGCTGTCGGATTAGGGACAATAGTCCTTTGGTAATAGCACAAATTTATATGTCTTTACTACTAATAAGCTGGAGGCGCCATGTCGGACTAAAGAATTTAATAAACTTCAATATTCGGGATGAAAGAAGAAATACTTAATTTGGACATTTAAAGAAAGAATAAAAAAATAGAGTCACAAGGTTCAGCTCGGGCTACCAACCTTGGTTCAAACATTGAATATTTTTGATGATTTGACTAATCCACTATATGGAGTGTTTTCTTCAAAAAACTTGATGCAGGAAATTTAATCGATCCATTCAAATATTACCAAATAGAAAGGCACGCCGTGGCTCGAGAAAGACCAAGAAGGCGGTGAAACCTGTTCATGGCAGCAAAGACAGATCAGTTGAAACATATGATGGGCGAGGCCATCAACAACGATACAATGGAGGATTTCCTCGAGACCAATGGCGTTAGAAGGAACACCAGCAATCGGATGTACCTCGCAGCTGATGCTAGCACTTGTCCCAAGCCAGAGATCGATTACAATGAACCAGCCAGATCGCTTGATCGTCATCCTGACTAAAGATCCAAACGAGCAACTGCAGATTCCTCAGATGGCTAATACCGTTAGCTAAAATGGGGTGAGACAAGAAGCCTGGCAACCGCATCTATCCTCTATCTCCTCTCTAAGATAAAGAGCGCAAACAGATTAATCTACCAGTACACTCACGATACTTTGAGAATTAGTAGATATCTACTTAGGCAGATTCTTTCCCCCAAATTCCTCACCACGCAGTAAAAGCAGAGAAACTCATTGTGTTCCTGCAGGGAGGAATAAAAGTCCGATGGTAGTCGAAAGATTCAAACGCTTATCGAAGAAGATAACCAATGCGCGGGATAGATCCAAAACCTCGGGGATGGACATCAGACACTGTTTGAACGATATACTCAAAAGGATCATTGACAAGCCTATGTCACACCAAACGAAAAGGCCAGAGGCAAAGAGCCTGGATGAAGACTGTTGGGAGACATGAAAACCCCTTCCGAGCTCAAGAGGAAACATCAAAGGAAAGGAATCATGGAGCTATACATGACAGCCGGAAGCTGCTGAATGCCATTATGCACAGGTTAGACACAGAAGAAAGACAACGTCATAAATAGGAGCAATTGAAAGGGAGTTATTAAGGAAGTACGAGGGTAATCAAGGAACTTATGATGCCAAGAGGTTAATTATTTGGGTGAGCCAAGAGTTTACCATTTAAACCCAATTTAACCTTCCAGCACACACCACCTGTTCCAGAACACAGAACTTCATGCGAGGGCTTCAAGGCCCTGCATGTGGACAGAACCAACAAAAGATCAGTAAACAATTAAGGTCTCAAAGAGCAAACAAAGAAAGACGGAATGAGCACGTGAAATTACCACTGTGGTCGAGGAGGGCTCAATCTTTAAAGAACAGATGCTGGCTCACTGGGATAATAATAGTCGAACTCCCACGAGCAAAAGCCGCAGTCGGGAAGCAACTACCACCACCAAATCCTTTCACACCAATGCAACCTCGAAGAACCTGAGACACAAGTGAGGCAATGGCCCTAACCCCGCAAAGCCAGAGGGAAGATGCCTCCCGGCGGAGCACACAGGTCCCAGCATCATGGTCAGTAGCCGAGGAGCGGGAAGGAGCTAGAAGAGATGAAAGAGAAAGATGACAGCAACAAAGATGGAAAGATCAAAGTGGAAGAGAAACCTGAGAATGAAAAAGAAAGAATGAGAGGACAACATCCGGCATCAAAGCCTGCGCCCATTTTACAAAGACTACGTAAGTCAAGAATGGAAGGGCTGCGTTCTTGAAACCTTCCAAAAGTCGGAGATAAGTATGCTTTTATCGAAGTGTGAACTCAACACTGCAAAATTTCAAGACATACCGAAAGCAAGAAAAGAAAAATAGTAGAGGAAGGAATAGTGAATCTCACCGCTTACTCTGCGCATAAGACCCAGCGAATTACCAAGAAAAGACGAACTTGTGAGTTTCACAATTCCTTGTATTGTCGAGAATTGAATTCCGCAGTTTCCACCGGGAGCATGACACCGATACTCCTTCTCAGCGGTTAAAACGTAAGTCAGGGAGCTTACCCTGGCCAACCGCACTTCAAATGGCGCATAGATCATGGTAAAACCCAAGGAGTCATAGAAGACATGTACCGGCCACCGGTCAGTTTGTTTTCCCAAGAACTTCATCATTCGACATGGAAGAAGATTCACAAGTACTTTATTAAACACGATTCTAGCTAATTTGAGTCGCCATTGATATGCGTAAAGGTTCTTACTTCCTTGAGGGTCGATAGCCACACCGCATTCAATTTGATCAAAAGCATACAAATATAGATGGCAGACAAGGTGTTGCAATGTAGTTGATTTTGTCTATACTTCCAATCCTGATATTAACCATGATTGTAACACTCCAGTTTTTATCAATGAAAAGAAATGAATTCAAAAAGATACTAAGATGCTCCACTCGAATTTCCATAATAAAGAGATTTAATTTATAGAAACTGTGGTTGAGCTTGAAGCAAAATAAACGAGACAATGTGGGAAAATAGTGAAAAGAAGAAATTATCAAGAAACCAGTGCAATAAGGGTTGCTTTGAAAGAATTGCCATGTCATTTAAAGTATGCTTACTTAGAGTTACTCAAAGAAACTGATCATTCTAGACTAAGGAGGCTAATGAACAAAGATTGTTGAAAATATTAAGGAAGCATCAGAATCGCTGGTTTCCGGTCCACAAAGAACCTGAAGGGTATCAGTCCATCAATTTGTATGCATAAGATTCTGAAGGAGACTTCAAAACCATCTGTAGAACAATTTGCAGGAGACTCGAATCCAGCAATGAAGGAAGAGTCATGAAGAGGCACTCAAATTGTTAAATGTCGGTTTTATCTATATCTCGTATAGTCCTCGGGTGAGCCCACCCATGTGGTTCCAAAGAAGTGACGCACTGCGGGATCGAAAATGAAAGAAACGACCATCCAACAAGAACATGACCGATGGAGGGTATGTATTGATTACGTAAAGTCAATACAACAAACTTAAAAGATCATTTCCCCTCGCTTTCATTGATCAGATGTCGATGTGCTAGCGTGACACCTCACTTTATTTCTCGGATGGTATTCGTGATACACCGATTGCTATTGCACCCGGTGATCAAGAGAAGACCACATTCACATGCTCACACTTTGCCTTCGTGGCGATGCCATTGGTTATGTAATGTCTGCGCCACATTCCGTAGGTGGCGATGTCCATATCGTGATCAGCTGAAGAAGTGATGGAAATTTTCATGGATGACTTCATCGTATGGATCCGCCTTTGATCAATGTTTAAACAATCAAATAAAGATCAAAGATGCTAAGACAACAAATGAACAACGGGAAACGCCATTTATGGTGACAAGGAATTGTTCTTAAAATTTGCCATCAATTAGAAGTTGACCAATCTAAGGCATCCATTATCAAAACTCTGTACCACCTACTACAGTAAAAGGAGTAAGAAGCTTGGGGCATCGGATTTTACGTGATTCATCAAAGATTTTTCGTAACAAATTGCACCACTATGCATTAATTGAAAAAGATATGTTCAATTTTTGATGACTCTCGCAGAACGTTGATCAACTGTCAAATTGGTATTGTGCACCTATAATGGCTAAAATGTAATGGATCGTGGATTTGAAATAATGTGTGATTCATGGATTTTGCTAGCTGGAGTCAAATAAAAAGAAGAGAGTGGTCTGCATATATATTATGCTAGTAAGACCTTCAATGAAGCACAAGAGAACTACTCAACAACCGGGGTACAGATGCTAGCCATAGTATTTGCTTGTGAAAATTTAGGCAATACATTTTGGGCTCTATGGTAATTCATAATCGATCATGCAAAGAATCAAATACTGATGTCAAAAAGCAAAGGCCAAGATTGATAAGGTGGGTGCTGTTGTTGCAAGAGTTTGATTTGGAAATCAAGGATAAAGGATGGACAATGCATAGTCATCACTTGTCAAGAGAGAGCAGCTATGATGATAAAGAAATGCTCCACACGTAGAACTTCCCATGAGCAATTGTTTATGCCTTCTTCAACTTCCATGGTATGCTGATATTGTGAATTATCCGCTTCAGGAGTACGTTCTTTAATTCAAATATCAAATGTAAGAGAAACCAGAACTGGACAAACAGATATTAAATTTGGGATGACCCAATTATTATTCAAGAGAAATGTACATGATAATAAGAAGATGTGTGCCGTGGTTAGTGAACAAGGTAATAATTTAAGAACGCTATGCATCACCATATGGGGGACATTTTTCCTGGAGAAAGAACAGCTCACAAGATACTCCAATCAGGGTTTTATTGGCCCACTATCTTCGTGAGATTGTAGAGGGGTGAAATTGTGCACTGATGCCAAAGATTGAAATAATATCAAAGTAGGAATGAAATGCCCCTAAAGGTATTATGGTGATACAAATTTTCATGTTCGGGGGAATAGATTTATTGACCTTTCCTAATTCATCATTTGAAACCTATACATACGCTAGCAAGATTACGCCCAAATGGGTGGAAGCAAAGTGGGTTTGTCCAAGGAATGATGCTAATACGCTTGTGAGTTTGCAAAAGAATATTTAAGTTGATTTGAAACCCCTGTAACCATCATTAGTGACGAACCCATTTTGCAAGCCAAAATATTTGCAAACTCATGAGTAGGTATGGGATCACATATAATGAGGCTGAGTCATCATCCCCAATTCAATGGACAAGTGCAACAACGGAGATCAAAAGAATACTTGAAAGACTGTGAGCTCAAGCAGGAAGGATTGGTCGTCCAAACTTGATGATGCACTGCCATAGATCGTGAGATAGCAAGACTTTACTGAATGTCCCCATACAGAGTTGTTTTTGGCAAACCATGTCATCACTTTGAATTAGAACATAGGCAATGTGGGCCATTAAGAAGTTAAATCGATTTTAAAGTCAGAAGGGAAGAAAGATCGCCCAACCATTCAATGGAAGAATCGAGAAATGAAGCCATGATAATGCCAGAAACACAAAGACAAGACAAAGAAATGACATGATCAGAGAATCTTGGTAATATTCAACAGGAGGAAACAGCTCGCTATAATTGATTGAAGGTTTCAGGGGAAATTAAAATCACTTGAGTGGCCACACAAAGGGTATCAAGTACACATTTGGAGCACTAAGACTGGAGAATGTAAAGAATCAAGGTCAATGGACAAAGGTTAAAGTGATTATCCCATAGGCGAGGGAAATTGAAGAACTCCAATCGGTTCTTGGAGGTAAGAAGAAGCACTACAACAACAAGTCCAGCTAAGCACTTCAAACTGAGCAAATCATTGTGAGGTGCAACCAAGAGATTTAAATTTGATTTTTAAATTAAATATTTCTTTTCTTTAGTAGCCGACACTAGGTCAGATTTGTTTTTGAAGATGATTTTAATTTTAGAAATTACAGTTTAATTAGAATTTTCTTGAATATTATAAAGGATCTCTGGAAGGTTTGGGAAGACATGAATAGCAAGGCAATCACATGAATAACTCAAAGAACTGGCAGAGAGTCTAAGATGAGAAAAGGAGGCAACTTCTCTCTAAACTAACTGTCGATATATACTTGAATGATCATAAACTTTGTTTAAAATATGCCAGAAGAGGAAACTGTAAATAATAGGAAAACAACAACAGAATTCAAAGTTTTGAAACCATTGAGTTAGCACAGGCGCAACAGAGCTGGGTTATGTCGACAAAACATCGATGTCGACCGCCCCAGCAAAACTGGCAATGGTACAAGAAGAGTGCGTCGACACCGTCTGATGTCAGCACAAGAATTGTTTCAAAACTGAGAAGGATTGTCGCCACATCAAACAATTCCCGGAAAACTGATAGTAATGGTCGCGACATCCTAGGTATGTCATGATAAGTGTGCGAGATGTACAACTACTCACTTCAAAAGCCCTAAACTTTGTTTTGACTTCAAATAAAAGAGGCGGAATTGAAGTCGCGACATGTCTTAATTCAAAGCACAATTAGCCTACAAACATTGATTGAATTGCAACTTGAAACTATTTCATCTACTCAAACCCACATAACCATTCACCTTTGTCTTCTCCTTCTCAATCTCAACCCCTCCAAACCTGAACATCTCAAACCTTCAAAGTTTTCTCTCTCGCTCCCAATGGCTTGGGAAATCTAAAACCCGGTCCCTAACCCAGACGGACATGAGGAACACTACAACGTAAGAGGGTGAAACTCGCCATATGTTCAGCGAGATATATCTGGTCCCGAAGAACAAGTGAGATATACCACGTAAGCACTCAAGCTCCTACGACTCGTAAGAAAGAGCAAAAAGGGAAAGGAAAGAGGAGAGAAGAAGAAGAAGTAGAAGATTTCATTCGACGGCTTATTCCTGAAGAAGTATTATGCTACCATGCTCGGTTGCGTAGAGGAGATTCAAAAACCCCGTGACTCCTTTCGTTGAGACGAGCAGAGCGTAGAAGATGGAGAGTCTCGCGCACCAAAAGGTGGTATACAAACATCAGAGAATTTTATTCAAATATGGTAGGAAGGAAGGATGGAGCTGTTTTTGTTAGAGGAGTTTGGGTCTCATACGAAGCCAAAGCCATCAACGAGGCTTATGGCATGGCAGTGCACAAACATGGTTCCAAATTCAAGAAACTGTTGGAAAAACCAGAGTTTGGAAAGATTGCCAAGAAGCTCACTAACGGTAAGGTGCAGTTGAACCAAGAAGAAGGAACGTAGGAAGCCTTATCAAGAGGCTAAGGCATGGTTTTATTTCCCGGCTTCGCTTCCGGTCCTCGACAAACATGTGTGCACAAAGGAGAGAACAAGAAGCCGTGCTGCCGTATGCCATACCAAAGGGTACAAGATCAACATAGGAGTTATCATAGAGAACTCTATCATGAGGTATCATGAAGGGAACAGTAGGCTTGTTTCTCACCCCGCAACAATCACGCTCTATGCTTGAAGGCTGCGAAAGGAATTTGGGAGCTCGAAGAAGAAGTACCTGTGAAGCCAATTACTCCTTCCGACAGAGTCACAAGGGACCAAGAAACCCAGAAGAAAAGGAGGCTAGGAGACCGCAGAAGGCTTCCAAGTCAAGAACCGTAAAAGGAGACTCAGAGGGGTGATGATCAAGGAGCAGAGCACCTTGAAAACTCACCTGACAATAATGATTACATGTTTGCACAATGCGGTGGCAAGAGAAGGCAAATTTCAATAGACTCTCCCATCCCTAGCCAATTCTCCTCCTGTGTAGAACAGAAACTTCCGACCTAGAGAAAGCTCAAGGGGAGCACAAGAGAACAACTGGCTCTGAAGCTCTAATGCCTTATGAAGAGAATAGATGAAAGAGAGAAGGATTAAAACTACAATGTGAATTCGTAGAAAGCATTTATGAAAGAGAATTGAAAAGAAGAGACCAACAGTGGGAAAAAGAGCTAAATAGAAAAGAAAAGGAGCATGAAGTGGAGCTACAACAAAGAGAATACAGCGTGAGAGAAGAGTTGGAATAGAAAAGAGGAACAGAGTGGAAGAATTTTGGCAAATAAGGGGAAGAGTTTAAAAAAGAAATGGAAGGAAAGAGATCACAATCTCTGCGTAAACCCAAAACCGGGGCCACGGCTTTTTATAACAACCCATTGAAATGGATTCTCAACTCTTAACTATGATAAAGGAAAGAGATACAGAGCAGGAAGCCAAATTTGGGGGAGCAACAAAGATTCAAATTCTTGTACAAGTCTCTACAAAAAGATTTTGAGAAGAAATTGACGATGTAGATAAAGTGAAGGTGAAGATGCGTAATCCTATAAGCAAAAAAGAATCTACCGGAAAATCCTAGATCTGACACAACAATCTTGCCAAATTCCTAGAGGTTATGACTGAAATGGAAAACACAATGAATGGCTTGGGAAAGAGGCAGGATGAGTTGAATAGAAAGGTTGATCTCTCTAATGAGATTTTCCTTGAAGAAAAAATGGAGAAGGAAACCAAGAAGAGAAAGGAAAGAAGAGAAATGAAAATTCGAATTTCCAAACATTTAGGTAATATTGGGACCTATACTCCCTAACATCTTTGCTCTGGCTATTTCCAAAAGAAAAAATATACCTTCTCCCTGCCTAACTTTCATTACCATCCTTCTCTCACTGCATCCAACTCACAAAAGAGAATTGAATCAAGAATAAAATGAGAAATTTAAATTGATTTGTTGTGTGCTGATTTGAATTTGTTTGATTCCATGATTGTGTTGCTTTGTGATTGAATGATTAGGAAATTAAGGTAGAAATTAGTTCCAGAATAAAAACTGCTGAGATGTAATGAACTGAAGTGAATGAAGCAGTTAGATTAGGAATGAGCTGAAATGTAGAATAAGGGTCAATCGAATACAATTTCTGACATTTGAAACACAAGGTGCAAAAAGTTACTTAAGTCTAGCTAATAAGTCCAGAATGAGGAAGGTAAGACAATAGAAGGAACAAAACATATTTTTGAGTTTGTGGTATGAACAATAAGTCAAGGAACCGTTGAATATCAATCTTATTTAAATATTCATCAACAAAAATGAGTCAAGGTACTCCCTATGGTTAGTCACAACTGTTCAAACCAAATTCTAGAATTTGTTAGATTATTGGTTGAGGCGAAATCTTAGGTGATACAGCTGACAAGAGATGATGCAGGCCATTCTTGGACAGTTTGAGCCATTCTAGCCATCCCTATTCATATGCTGATGCATATACAGTAGTTCCAGAAATTGAGCCAACAAGCCTATTTTTCAAAATAGACCAATGGAAACCCCAACTCATCCTAAGACATCAATCCTTCAGTAAAGAACCTATGATTACCCAGGAATTCAAAGAGGAAGAAAGAGATGAAGTTTGGGGGAGTATATATTTTTTAAGAAACTCAAAAAGGGAATGAAAAGAAAGAGACAAAGAGTAGAAAAGGCAATAGAAAAGAAAGTTTATAGGGATAAGTTTTATCTTGTGGCCTAACTCTCTTGAACGATTAAGTTCTTAGGGGTGTTTCAACACCTAGTACCCTAATGCCATCTCGGGTATGGAGCTAATAACCCAAAAGTTTGCTAAGAGTGTTAGAAAGCCTAAAAGTTAAAACATTGCACTATCTCCTCGAATGTCACAAACAAGGAAGTTTCCCCAAAGGAATTACAAGTGAGAAATATATGCATAAATGAATTGAAAAAAATTAAAGTGATGTCCCAAACATGAAGTTTAGGGAGCGACATAGAAACTACAAGAAAGAAAGGGCGAGGAGGAGAGAAAAAGGTTCAGGTAATCTTAACCTAAAAATTCCTTCCATCCTACCCATTACTCCAGCCTAACAATAAAAGCTCAAAGACCTGATTGATTCAAGGCTGAAACTCATCTACATTAGTGAGATCAATATGAAAAACAAGCCTATGGAATTTGGAAGTTAATAGAAATAATCAAAATTGTGAAGGACTTTAGGGAGTTAAATGACTCAATATGAAATGAGAAAGGAAAATAATCTATTATTCAATGTGATCCAATGAATATGTTGTTTGTAAAACACTTAAAAATGCTTAGTTTTGGGCGTAATATAAAGAGAGACCAACCTTGAACTGGACTTGAAGCTAGATGTACAGAAAATTATGCATACCTTGCATTTCAATTAAATTGATTGCCACTGCAGAACGAATCAGAGAAAAATGTCCTTACAAATTCTTCTTTTATTTTGTTTGAGGACAAACAAATCTTTCTTTTTCTTTGCTTGAGGACAAGCAAAACTCTAAGTTTGGGGGAGTTTGATGAGCTTAAAAGTCATCTATTTTTAGTCCATTTTTTCGCTAATTTTCATATCAAAAGAGACAATTAATTGCGAAATATGAAGAAACTCACCCATTTGTTATTAAAGGGTGTAGAAATGGAAGAAAGAAGAAAAAGCAGTAGAAAAATGTAGAAATAAGTGAAATAAAAGTGCGCCTAATCAAGAGCGTAAAATGAAAAGAACTCAATAGTCATTGATGCGTTTGGGGTTTACACAACCAAATAGCGAGGTCGCAGATCGTGAAATCAATGGGGCCTGACGGTGCCCATAATGGATAACAAGATATAGAAGTCGCGACATGAGACTGCTCGCGAAAAAGTCAGAAAAGAACGAGTCGAGGTCACGACGCGATCAAGTCGCGGACATCAAGAACCACAAATAAAGCTTCGAAGTCATGAATCGTCGCGAGATAAGATACCGGCGTCGCTACCGAACAAATACTGAGACTTCGTGGAGGTGCCGAAGTGATGTCGCGATGCTAAGAGCAATCAGCGAAAGATACAAGTGGCGATAAGATTGAAGCATGCGTGAATCGCTGATGTCACACAAGATTGATGTCACTATCGCTGAGAAATAATGAAACCTCGCAGATCCTTTTGTGAAGTTGATGTCACGTATAAGATTGATGTCGCGACATCCGGGCGACAAAGTTGAATGCCGCGGCACGTGAGATCGAGGCTGGCATGAAGAGAGACCAGTTGAAATCTGCAAAGGGCGTGACTAGATGTCACGACAAGAGATTGTTGTCGTGACACCAAGAACAACCAGCCAGTGCCCCGTAGAACTATTTGAGGTCACACGGAGATCGAAGTCGCGACATGGATACTATCGCGACAAGGAAGTTGAGGTCGCGACTTGAACAGTGACTTGGGCCTGGATACTCTAAAATCCACAGCAGCTCGGGATTAGGGCTCCAACCGAAACCTTATAAATACGCAGCCTATCCGTAAGAGGAGAGTAACTTACGCTACAGATTTATAGAGAAACCGGATAGCCGAAGGCTCATTTTCTTTTTTATTTTTAGTTTTCTTTTCTTTTCTTTTCTTTTATTTTCTTCACATTATAGATTAGATTAGATTTTATCAGTTATAGTTTTCTTTATTTTTATTTTTTCTTGAATTGATGTTATCGCTTGAGTCAAGCCGAATGTAGAATCTAATTTTTTCAAATTACTAATTGAATGTTGAAGTTCGCATAAATTTGAATTCTACTTTATCCAAATAAATGTAAGATTCTTATGATCGAGGAATGTCAGAGGTGTAATCTGGCAATTGAGAACCCAACTTCCATTAAATGAATGCTATTGTCGAAATTATCTTTCCTATTGTTACCCAAAGAAATTGCACACGCTTTATGAATTTACTTTCGCGCTGGTATAGAGTTTTTGGATCTCGGTCACCGCTTATACCCGCTTAAGAGTTGTTTCATTGCTCGATTTCAAGGAGGTCCTCCGAGGACACAGATGACAATCCTAGAGTTATGAATATTTCTTTGAAGGTATATTAACCCTCGCTATTAGAGATCTAATGAGCCCGTGAGCTATTTGATAAATCCTCTTCTCACTTGAAATCAAGAACTGTCGAATGAGTTATCAATTTTAAATAAAGGTAGAGTTCAATTCTCAATTCGAATAGTGAAGCCAATCCGTGTTAGCTGGAGATCTAATCAAGGAGAGGGTGATCTATTTTAATTTGGAGGAAGAGTAACCTCGAAGTTGTATAACCTTAGCTTGACCGATGCACTCGAGCCAAGGTGTACAAATTTTAAAACGGGTAGTCAAGTATCGCAAAGAAAATACCCAGAATTAGGAAGTCCCTGTGAAAAAGTAGTTATCTAATTCCCTGCATTCGAGAGAATCAGGTCAAAAAATTAGATAATGAAATGTGAAGTGTGGAGAGATCCAACTGAACTATTAACGCCTTGGACAGATTTGAAATCTGAAATTCACAAGCACAATTAACAAGTCATAACAGAATTGATACTTCAGCGTAGCATTGATCATAATGTGCTCTCTAATCGACAATTATTCAATTCTATTCATTTGCCTAATTACTAATTATTATTTATTCTTTATATTCAAGTTTATTGTTCATTCGCTTATTTCCTTTGTTCGTTAACTTTCCACACCTTAATGCCGGAACTTACTATCATTTAGTGGTCCAAATAGTAATGGAATTTGAGAAGTCGTGGTAGTTGATTTAAAATTCTTGAGATCTCCGTGGGATCGAGCATCTAGACTTAAATCCATTTTATTACTTGTCGACTGTGCACTTGCGTATCGTACCAAAACCAAACTTTGAAAATGATTTACTTAGAGATTTTTGGTTTATATAGTATAATGTCCATCGCTTTATCGCGTCACGTGGATTAGATAATAGCTCTTTGGAAATTTTTTGTTATAAACTGGTGCAAATGTCATTTGGTCTCTCTTAACAAGTTTTATGGCGCCGTTGCCAGGGATTAGATAATAGTCCTTGGTAATAATGTCATAAATTTGTATATGTTTTGGTCTTAACAACGGGATACAATCAAATTGAGATAGCCTTAGAAGATCAAGAGAAAACCACGTCTCACCGCCCGCATTTTACCTTTAGGAAAATGCCCTTTGGATTATGTAATGCACCAGAAACCTTCCAAATGTGCATGATGGGGGATTTTCAAGTGATAAGGATAGAACTCATTTAAAGATTTTCATGGACAACTTCTAGTTTGGAGATTTGTATGAGGGATGTCTAGAGAATCTACGTAAGGTATTGGAGAGGTGTCATGAGAAGAATTTAGTATTGAATTAGGAGAGTGTCACTTCATGGTGACACAAGGGATTGTCCTAGGCCACATAGTGTCAAAAAAAAGGAATCGAAGTGGACAAGGCCAAAGTCGAGTTGATCTCCAACTTACGTAGCCTAAGTGTGTTAAAGACATACGGCCAGTTTTAGGTCACGCAGATTTTATAGATTCATCAAAGATTTTCATAGCCCGTCCCTGGCGTAATTTGTTTGCCAAGGACATCCCTTTGTGAAGGTCAGTTTAGAGGACGCTTTTGATAAATTAAAAACTATGTTAGTGTCTCCTCCTATCATGCGATCTCCCAATTGGGAACTCCCTTTTGAGATCATGTGTGACGCCAATGATTATGCTATAGGGGCTATTTTAGGACAAAGGGAAGATAAAAAGGCTTTTGTGATCTACTATGCCAGCAAGACTCTAGATTCTGTTTAATCCAATTACAACTTTGCTTTTAAAAAAGAATTTTGTTGTCGATTTGAACCAGGAGGCGTTCAGTCGTATTATCAGGTCTCTTATAAACCATTTTCACAGATCATGCAACGCTGAAATACTTAAGCATTTAAGTAGGGATACTAAGCTCCTGCTTCACTAAGTGGATCCATCGTGCAAGAATTTGACCTGACTATTAAGGATAAAAAGGGAGTTGAGAATGTGGTAGTTGACCACTTGTCTCGGTTAGTTCCGGAATCCATTTCTAATGGTCTACCCATCGGCGACACTTTTCCTGATGAGCAACTTTTTGCTCTCGTCAATGCCTCGCTTCCATATTACAGTAAACTATCTAGTGACGGTGGACAAATTCCACTCCCTGGACTTTAGCAAAAGAGGAAATTTTTGGTGGATATTAAGAAATACTACTTGATGATCTATATTCGTTAAATATCATCTGCACTAATTGACGAGAAGGTGCATCCAAATGACGACTAAATCTTGGGGGTGCCCACCTTCCGCCACTTAAACTTGTGGAGGGTATTTCTCCGCAAGAAAACGGCAGACAAAACTCGCAAGCTGGTTTTTATGCCCACTCTTTTAAATACCGCTTGAATTTTCAAAACTGCGCCTACAACAATCGAGGGGTCACAAAGAGGAACATGATGCTCTACTTTATTTTAATCATTGAATTTTATTAGTCGGGTTTGACATCATGACCTTTTCCCTTCTTATGGGTACCTTTACATCTTGTACAAGTAAAGCTGATTATGTTTCTAAATGGGTGAGGCCATTCCATCAAGAACTAATGACCACAAGGTTGTTTTGAAATTTTTAAAGAACACATTTTTTCGCCAGTGCCTACACAATCATTGATGGCATGCCATTTTGTAATCGATCCTTTGAAAATTTGTTGAAAGTATGGAGGACCCAAAGTTTCCACTACAGACTTCACTCACGCAGCACCAATGGTCAGTTGAATTAGCCAATAGGAGATCAAACATATTTGGAAAAAACGCCACCTAAATTGCAGGCTGGGATTGGTCGCCTGACTAACCTACGCCTGGGCTTAATTGCATCGCTTTTAAGACCATTCTGGTATGTCTCCTTATTGGCTTGTTTTATGGAAAGCATGTCATCCGGCAAATGGAATGGAACACAGGCATATTAGGCCATTAAAACTCTTAATTTGATTTGGCTCTGAAGCAAGTAAACAACGACTATCAGAGATGAACGAGCTTGATGAATTATGTGTGTGAATCGTAGAGAGCTCACGATCTACAAAGAGAGGTCAAGTTGTTCCAGCGACAAGACCATTGAGAGAAGATCTTGAAACCCTCTACTAAAAGGTATTGTTGTACAACTCTCATTTGCACATGTTTCCTGGCAACTCCGTTTGTGGACTGCCCATTCATTGTCAAGGTAGTTTACCCATATGCAAGTGGATATTGAGAACTAAAAATGGAAACCTTTTAAAGTCAATGGCCACCGCTTAAAGCCGCCGAGAACTGACTATAGAGAGAGGAGGCACTAGTAAATTTTCTACCAGATGTCCCTTCGTATAATCTCTATCCTACTTTTATATAGTTTTTTTGCTCTTGCTACCTTATTTATTTTGTCTCGTTTTACTTATTACAAAAAAAAAAAAAAAACAAAACAAAAACAAAAACATAAAGTCCTATCATGTGTGCATTGAGGGTACGTCACTGTATGGGTGGGCATACACCAGCTAAGCCAATTATGTGCATGTTACGTTGAGCGCATTGATGTGAAGATGCAAAATTTCGATTATTTAATTTTTTTTGGTTTGGTACTGAATTCGTGATGTATGCAACCGTGTTACCTTATATGCACTCCACATATTCAATGTAATTCACAAATGCAATGTGCATGTACAAAATTTTTTGCTCATATTTGGGACCATACTACCCCAATTATGTTCTAGTCTTGGTATCACCCTCATTTATTCACAAGTCATTGATTTTCTGCCTCAAGCTCTTGTTTTACTTGCTATTGCTTCAGCTTGTGCATTGTTTTAGCATTCCTTGTTAACTACATGCATCGTATCCTCCGAGGAACACCTATACGTAGCTGAAAGATGATTTTAGGCCAACATTTATGTGTTACACTTCGAACTATATCGAGCCAACTTTCAGACCCATCTCCTCAAGCTCAATTACCAATTCAGCCGACCCTGTGATCATGATCACAAGAAGTACAAGCTGACCCTAAGGTAAGCTGAAGGTGTCAAGATAGTGTAGTACAATAGCCCGCAACACAAGGCGGCTGGACAGGTATAAAAGTAGGGAAAGAAATGAGCAACCCGTGGAATCCGAGATGTAGGCATTCTAAAAAGTTCTATAAATTGGTATTGCTGTTTCAAGTCAAAAAAAAATAGAGACACCGGCAATTCTACTCATCAAAATTCTGGCATCACTCTAGACATAGTGGTAGCGGTACCGTTACTCACACTTAACATACCAATACAACTCAAGGCAAACCGGCAGTAGCGCTTTGGTACCAAACACCGTGCGTGAACGGGCTATTTTAGGTTTTCTTTCCTCCCGTTGAACCTCTCTCATATGTTCAATCCTAACTCATAAGAGAGCTCCTAACCCGAATTTTCTCACCAAAGCAAACCCTAGGATCAACATTCTCCAGTGGCCCACCGCTCTGATCCGCATCCTCCGCCTCCGCACCGATGTGGTAGCTCCTCATTTCTTGATAAAGAGCTTGAATGGATGTCTATCAGGCTTCAACATGGATTTGGTCAGTGGCTTCGTTGGTGGTCTTGTGTTCTGGTTGCTTAGGGCATCCCAATGGCAGTATGGGGAGGAAGATGTTGACGAATCGCACGGTGCCCGATACTATTGAAGATGGGCTGTCGAGACCATTTTGTGTATTTGGGCTATTCTCGCTATATTCGCTATTTTGGCCATATCTATGGCAAGATCGAAAAACACTGGAAAAGGAAAGGCTCCTAGCTCTTCTATGGAGCGAGCCGTGAAAAAACATAAGGCCGATACTTTGCAGACTATAAAGAAAGGAAAGGGAAAACAGAAAGATTCCTCATCTGAGAGCGAGGAAGAAAGTGAGAGTGAAGATGAAGAAATTAAGGCCATGTTTACTGAGTCTTCAT
The DNA here is from genome assembly GCA_016808115.1 of Tetrastigma voinierianum. Lineage (NCBI taxonomy): Eukaryota > Viridiplantae > Streptophyta > Magnoliopsida > Vitales > Vitaceae > Tetrastigma > Tetrastigma voinierianum. The sequence goes on from JAEQBH010000595.1 coordinate 49,893, forward strand.
AATCAGAGCGGGAAAAGTGGGGCCAATCAATTGCAAGGCGGGGTTTCCATTATGAGCGGGGAATGAAAATTGACACATTCTTATTCACCCATCCTATCCAAGCTGTTATTCAGGAGCAAAATCTTCACTTTGTTGGTGAAGAGGTAAAAGGGTATTTACCGACCATGGTCAGGGAATTCTATTCCACTCGAGAAGATCATGTAGACACCCCGTTTGAGACTACTATTTTGGTGGAAAAGCTGGGCAGGCCAGCCCGACCTCGATAGTCAATCGCAGAACAGTTCGCCTACCACATATGACCGACGACCCTCTCAGGCGTTTCAAAGTTTGACGCTTGTTTGCAACGCTATGTGCACCAACTGGGCATCATGGAGGTTTGCGGCGCATGAGTCGGCTTCGGGAAATTAAAGCCTGAGTATGTACAATGAACAAAGTCATCTACACATGACTGGCCAAAGGGAAGAGAGCTTCTAAGCAAAGAAGAACTAATTGCATGGAAAATGATTGGAAAAATCATTGATTATGCCTTGGTAATATGGTGTTATGTGGACTCTCTCGAGGTCCCAATCAAAATGTGCATATCCCATTCCCGACTTTAGTTACAAATCTGGTGGAAGCTGTGGGGATAAGGGGACTAGTTAGAGAAAAAAGAGTTCTTCCTAAGCTGGGGCCCATCACAAACCAAACAAAAGAAAAAAGCCGAGCTGCTTCCACAAGGCCTCAGTCATCACTTTCCCTTCGGCTATTTTTGGGGCTTCATCGTCATCAGCTCGCGGGTCAATGAGTACATCTCCTTTGAAAAGGATGGAGCGTAAAATCAAAGGATGGTTCAAGTGCATCCTAGTAAAGTGTATAAAGATCACAAGCCTCCAGCTTGAGAGTCACATCCTACAGGAGATACCATTGTCGAGATGATCCTCCTCCTTGACTTGGAAGGGGATTATGAGGTTTTGCATGACTGTGGTGGATGAAGACGCAGATTCTCGACCGATGATGGGGAGGATGTGGAGTAGTAGCATTGTGGGTTAGAATAAGGTGGTTTTGGCAATTGGGTAGAGACCTCAGCCACGTCATGCCAACACATATTTTGTTTCTATAAGTGATTAGTGCCCAAAAAGTGCTATTTTGAACCCTATTTTTAATAGGTTTTGAGCGCTTTTTGTGTACTAATTGTTATAATTAACTCGATTTACACACACGGTCCCTACTATTTTAATGATCACATTCGTGGCAAATTTTGCGCTTTTGGCAGCTAATCTGTGCCAAAATTGTTGAGTCTGATCCAAGCACGAAGAATTCAAGTTAAACTCAACATTGCAATCAAAGATCAGAAGGCTGAAGTAAAGAGCAAAATGTGAAGAAATTGACACCGCAGAAAGCCCAGCGTGCACTGTACACGCCCAGCCGCACCGTTCCATCCCGCAACCCCGCTCTCCCGCATTTCACGCGCTTTGTTCTTTTGTTATAGTTTTTGGTTTTTCTCAATTCATGTAATCACTTTTATGTTCGATTGTATGGTATTTCACTTGGTTTGTAAGGCACATGTCAATTTTGTATACACTGCCGGGGACGGATTTTTGTCGTAAATAAAGTTAGGGTTCCATTCCGCTTTTGCTTTTCTCTCCTTTCTCTCCTTTCGTTACAAACACCCTGCTGATGACAACTTGGAGTGATGAGCGGCTAAAACCTCTTCCTCCTTGGAAGAGGAAGGCTAATAGTATAACGATCTTAAGGTAACCTCTTGTTCCCCCTGCTTTTTACCGCAAAGAATTTTTCCATTTTTGGTTCTCAAATTTGCACTTTAGGTTTAAAGCTTTTTGATGCACTTTCTTTGGCCAATACTTAAGTAAGCTTTTGTGGTCTATGTATTCTTAGCATTAGATACACCGGGATATCCATTAGCTTGCTCTTACGAGCCACCGGAGGTAGGTTAAGGGTTGGATTTCACTTTTTGCTAAAATTCTTAAGCACGCTTTCCTAATGTGTATTTGGCAAGCTGGGGTTCAATGGATACTTCATCAGATTCACCGGATGCTCACAGCGTTCTTGAAGGGTAGGTTTCGAGACATGGTTCACTATAAGTGCATCCACTTTGGATCAATACTTGCAGAATCTTTTCTGTTCAGTGGATCTTTATTTTTAGATCCATTGAGACTCATTAGTTACCTCTTACGAATCATTGTAGGATGAGTCAAGATGATTTTCACCGTAGAACCATAACAAAGCAATGCCATCAAAAGCAGGATAAATATTTTAGGTTAGGGTTTAAAGCTAAATGAAGATCCTGGGAAATGACTATATGTCATCCTCCCCAACGCGAGGAAAGACTGGAACCCTCAAATGCCTTAGGAATCCAACCCTGAGCTCTAACACTTCAAGGGAGTTCTATTTACATTTTATTTCCTTTAAATTTTAGTTTGCCAATCCATCAACCCCCTGCTTTTTACCAATCCTAAAAATCCAAACCAATTCACTATTTACTTCACTCAAATCATTGAAACAAGAAAACCTATCCCCAGTTCGACCCCTAGATTCATACTCTAGCTTGACACGGCAAGAGGAGGAACTTAGGATATAAATTTTGTTGATTCCTGACACCCTAACAAAAATTAATCAATGGCGCCGTCGTCGGGATGGTGCCTTAGTGCAAGTGAGGAGCTGTGGAACACTTGTGATCCTTATCACAAGTTTTGTTTGTGTGCAAATTTTGAAGAAGAAATGCAGATTTTGAAACTGAATGAAGAAAAGTGAGTGTTGCACTCTTCGTAATTAATACTTAAAATTTCGCAATTGTAAATAAATGAGAAAATTCACATATAGCGAATATAGTATTTTCGCTTAGTTAGCGAAATTTCGCTTAGCTAAAGTAAAATCTAGGTGATAGCGAAACTGGTTTTTTTCATGAACAAGAGGCTAGCGAATTTCAGTTTCATAGCGGTGGGCTTCGCTTAGGATTGCGAAATTCGCAATCCCAAACAAATTTTCGGTAATCCTAGCTGGGTACTCTCGCTATGCCCCACGCTTTTGACTTCAAATTTTGTTTGGTCATAACTTTTTCATCCGAATCTGCTTTTAGGGCGCTCTAGTACCGTTGGAAAGCTTAGAGAGTGTAGAATTCAAATATGGCCAGAAAGAACATTTTTGAATTTTTGGGAAAGTGTAATTTCTTAAAATGGTCCAACTGTCACTTTTTTCTCTCTTTTCTTTCTCCTAACTTGTTTATTTGTAGCCCAAACGGAGTGAATATGTGTCGATGGAAAGCTTCTGCAGGTCTCCATCCAGAAATGATCACATCTCATCAAGAGGTAACACTTCCTTCTCTAATTTTCCAACTCGAGCCCCATTTCTGACATCGAGATGTTCGGGCTGGGAGAGTTAGTATGGAAGTGGTTTTTGTATTTATTCTTTAGCTTTATTTGTTAAATCCCATTTTGTATGTTTAGTGGTTTGCTGGGTCCCCTTCTCTATAAAGTTTGCTTTTCAAAATTTGGACCCGTTTTTGCAACCAAAATTTTTGTGGTTTTGCCTAACCCGTGGTTTGAAAAATTGAAGCTTTGTCCAATTCTATTGATGTTAGATTGGTTTCATGCTTGGTTGAATGAATGATTAGTTGAATTCTTATTGATTTCAATCTTTTCTTTCCACCTTAGCTAACCACACACATAAAGTAATAATAGATTTCAATGATAGGCTGAAAACTGCGCAACCTCCTTTACTTTGCAATAACTCATCTCTAGTGTTGTTAACCAATTGCATAGGTTGCACCCTCGTGGAAAAGAAAAGAAATGAAAAAGAAAAGAAAAAGAAATGAAAAAGAAAAGAAAAAGAATAAAAATTGCAACGCTTTGCCTTGAAACCTGAGCACGGTCCGAGGGGTATATGGCGAAAGCCTTTAAAGCCCTGCAGCTCCCAAACCTTCACCGGGTCGAGTCGCTCGACTTAGTGCCGCTGCCACGGGTGGATGGGTGGAGTTAGCAAGCTGTAGGTGCGCTGGAGTCTCTAAATCATTCAAGTCCGGGGTGAAACCCCGAAGAGTTTGTGGCCGAAAGATCCTTATGACTTCTGGTGCCCCAACCTAATTGGTTGGGAGTCACTCCAGAGATCCCCTGCTACATGGACTTTGCGAGGTTTATTCTCAAAGATAAAAATCCTACAACCAAAAAAAAAAGAATCAGGAATAAGAGGTGGGTCCCTGAATTCATTTAGGTTGGTTAGCATGCTAGTCGTGGTAGTATCTAGGTTGTGGGAGAGTGCGCTGAGCGCTGGTTATTGAGAGCCGAGCAAACAAACACTTAGATTTCGTGGAAGTTTCTCGTTGATTCAATCGAGATGGAGACTCTTTTGATACTCAATTTTGTATGGAATTCATTCTCTCTTGTTAGTTATTGGACACGGCATTGATTATTCTTACTTAGGGTTAGGCATTACTTCTTCGCAACCTTTTTGAACTGCAACCTTTTTGTAATATAATTTTGTTATCGTTTTGTATGCTCTTTCTTTCTTTCTTTCTTTCTTTCATTGCTAAGGGACTAGCAATGTGTAGGTTGGGGGGTATGATTAGTGCCCAAAAAGTGCTATTTTGAACCCTATTTTTAATAGGTTTTTTATTTGTGTACTAATTGTTATAATTAACAGATTTACACATGCGGTCCCTACTATTTTAATGATCATTTTGTAGCAAATTTTGCAGTTTTGCGAGCTAATGCATTTTAAAAAATTGTTGAGTCGATCAAGCCACGAAGAATTCAAGTTAAACTCAACATTGCAAATCAAGATCGGAAAAGGAAAGAAAGAGCAAAATGTGAAGAAAAGTGGACAACTGCGGGAAAGCTTCTCCAGGCGTGCCTTTGGCACACGCCTCAGTATATGCCTTGTTCCCTCATGCAACCCCTATTCTCTGCATTTCACGCGTTTGTTCTTTTTGTTATAGTTTTTGGTTTTTCTCCTTTCTACCCTTGTTGTAATCACTTATGTTTGGATTGTATGGTATTTCACTTGGTTTGTAAGGCTACATAAGCCAATTTTGTATACACTGTCGGGACGGATTTTTTTGCTGTAAATAAAGTTAGGGTTCCAGTTCTCCCGTTTTTGCTTTTCTCTCATTTTCTCTCCCTTTCTTGGTTGCCAAACACCCTCCAAGGATGACAACTTGGAGGATGAGCGGCTAAAACCACTTCCTCCTTGAAGGAAGGCTACTTGGGAGCAACGATCTTAAGGTAACCTCTTGGTTCCCTGTTTTCCATATGACAAATTTTCCATTTTGGTTCCAAATTTGCAACCCTAAATTTAAAAAGCTTTTTGATGCACTTTCTTTGACGATACTTGGCAAACTTGGGGTTCGATTCTTAGCATTAGGTACAACGATATCCATTAGTTGCTCTTCTGAGCCAATTTGGAGGTATGAGTTAAGGAGTTGGATTTCAACTTTTTAGGTTAAAATCTCTTAAGCATGCTTTCCTAATGTGTATTTGGCAAGCTTTTTGGGTTCAATGGATACTTTCACTAGATTCACTGATGCCTAATTAGTTGTCTCTTATTAGTTATTGAAGGGTAGGTTTTTGAGACATGGTTTTCACTATAAGTGCATCCACTTTGATCAATACTTGGTAATCTTTTCGGGTTCAGTGGATTCTTATTTTTAGATCCATTGAGACTCATTAGTTACCCTTTACGAATCATTGTAGGATGGTCGAATGAATTTTCATGTAGGAACCATAAATGTTAAATAAATGCTTTCTATCAAAGGATAAATATTTTAGGTTAGGTTTAAAGCTAAATGAAGATCGGTTCGAAATGACTATATGTCATCCTCCCTAACGCGAGGAAAAGACCCTGGGAACCCTCAGTTGCCTTAGGAATCCAACCCCAGTAGCCTAACACTTCAAGGAGTTCTATTTTACATTTTATTTCCTTTAAATTTTAGTTTGCCAACCATCAACTCCCACATTTTTACCAATCCTAAAGTAAACCAAATTCACCATTTTTGATTTCCTCGAATCATTTATACGAAGAAAACCCATCCACGTGTTCGGCCTGAACCATTTATCACTGCGGTAGCTTAAGCTACGACGTTAGGAGGAGCTTAGGATATAAATTTGTTGATTAGGATCACCCCTGCGTAGCGCGAATCAATAAGCCCTATTTGTGTAACCCATGGTCATTACAAGTTTGAAAGACCTTTTTGATTTTAGTTATGTTGGATGTTCCTCTTTGACTTTTATGCATGTTAGTTTGCTTGGTTATGGTAAAATGTTTGCCATGATAATGTAGTTCATTTCAGTTTGGTGATCTTATTGCGGCCTTTCTTTTCTCAGATCCATGGTCCTTTATATGAGTATCTTTGTTTTATAACAGTTTGTTATTGTGTTCATTACTTTGAGACTGTGGTTTTCATTTGAGTTCAGACGGTTGCATACTCTGTCAGGTTAAAGCACTGTGCTCATTTTTGCCCTATGGGAAACTTGCAATGCCTAACTGCACCTAGCGCATTTTGTTGAAACTCATTATCGGTGGGTGTTACCAGTTCAAATCTTGCTAGGGACTAGCAAGTTGTAGGTTGGGGGGTGTGTTGAATACATAAAAGTGCAACATTTATATAGGATTTTAATGCTCCCAGCTCATGTTTTGCTCTCATTTTGTCTAAGGATAGGTGCCTTTGATCGTTTCTCGTGTTTTTGTGCTTGTGTGGGTTTTTCGAGTTCCGTGCACATTTTTTGTAGGGGTTCGTGTTCAGAGAACAAATGTAGATCATCGCGATTGATGGCAGCAGTTGTCGAGAAGGCCCGGGTAGTGCTACGGTGAAGAGGAGCAGTGCGGAGGACGTTGAATGCTAGGTACCACTCTTATTGTGCAGGGTACCCACATGTAGTGAGGTGGTAGGTACCCGTGCCAAGTAAACTGGTACCCGGTGACCCCCAGAGCAATGGAGCACCGATATGAATTTTGTTACGGTGCCACACTTATTGATGCAGGGTACCAGCCATGCAATATCTGCGGGACCCAGGCGGAATTCGATCTTGGTGCGAGTGCGCTCGTCTTTGACAATCCTTGAGATCACTAAGGAGGAATGGTATTAAGCCCATTGAAAGAAGGGCATAGAAGGGAGTTTTTATTCTAGGGTTTAGTTTTAGACAATTGGAGTGTATCTCTCATATTTTTCTAGGGTTTATAGAGTAGAGTACTTATATTTCTTCGGATTACGAGTTTTAGTTACTTGTAATCTTTGGTTGGATCATACAACGGTATTTTCTTCTGGGATTACATTGCTTTTGATATCTCAATCTTGCAATTGAAGTATTATTTCTCCAAATCACATTTATCACCATTTCTTATCAAACATGAATCGATTTTTCGAGTTTCAATGGAGTTCTAAACCTCCATGATAGGGTTTAATGATGGAAACTCACCTCGGTCGAGTGGCCAACCCTCGATTCCTCTTTTGTGCTTCAATGGGGTTGTACGATGCCAAGCATTTGCAGAAAATCTTATAAAACCTTAGTCTGGAATCTTCTTGACAACGTGTGAATGAGAGACCCTCAACTGCGTTGTGCTTGATCGCAAATGCGAGGCTAAGAGTCCAATGTCGTTTGAACAAGTGTTTGCCATTGTAACCACGATCATTCTTGTTTTAAAAGAGCCTTTAACATTACATCTTTCATCGAAGACCATTCATCAATGGCTCCTAGATGAGATTGGGACTAAGAGGTGGGTATTACCTGATTGGAAGTGAGTGGAAACCTAAGAACCCTATTATTCACCCTTTTGTTTTAAAATAGTTAACTTAATCGGTTACTTAATCAATCAATCACAACCCCAGATTTTACTTTTAAACGCACATTCTTTGGAGAGCAATCCCTAAAGATCACCTAGGAAACCACTCCCTATGGAAATGACCTATGGACTCCCACGGTAATATAATGCTTGATGACCTTAGTTCCTACGCTTAGGAATAATTTCAGCATACAAAATAGACGAACCAATTACCGTTTTACCCTTTCTCAAAAAATTTGGATTTTCCAAGGTTTTATAGTTTCCGTTGTGATAGGTACATTTTTGTTGTTGGGACAAGTACTTTATTTATTGTGATTGGGATGGACTTGATAAAAACCAAAACCCCTTTTCCTGAACTATGGATAAAGGCTTACTTTACTTGACTCCCCTCAGCTCTTAGATCCCTTTTTAAGCTTAGAATAGCTATGGAACCTAATTTTTCTTTATGCATATTGTATAATCCTTGGAAGATATATGCACCTAGGATCACATTAGCTAAAAGCCTATTGTGTTCATCCAACTGGTACACCTATACAAAATTTCCAACTTCACGGTAGTTATAAGGTTTACCTATCACTTGGTGCACTTTGATGATGTAATAGGTCCAATTCTTTAGAGAAATATTGCATTTGAATGTGTAGTGGCTACGAATCCAACTTTCCTTCACTCAAATTTAGCATGAGGGCTTATTTTCTCAATCGTACAGTGATTATGATACCCTCTCATAACCTTGTCCAGGTGCTCTATTTGGGGAAATATGAGTACGCAATGGCCTAGAGGCCTACCTTATTTACTCGAATATTTCCACCCTTATTTCCCTAATCTTGATGTTGTCACGAAGTCTTCCTTGAGAAATCACTAAGGGAACTTGAAGAAATTTGTGTTTTTGAGGTGAAGTGACCAAAGGCCAATTTACTGTCTCAAATCCTATCTTAGAACTGGTCTCGTACATATTTCTCTAACACCCAAATAGTCTTAGGACCTAATTATGAGATTTTTAGAAATTTGGAAAGGCAACAAGCACACCCTTGAATAAATCAATGATGAATGCAATGGTCAAGAACCCACTTTATCACTAGGTCATCCCATATTTCTCCAATCCTAATGTGGTCATGGAACCTACTTTTGGAGAATTGATTACACAAACAAGCCATTTTTGAGAAAAAGCCTTTATTTAGGATCAATAGGGATCCCAAAGCTTATTTTAACCTTCCCATCAAAGATCTGTATCTACTTCCCCAGGATTAAAGAGGTTAGGAGAGCTACCTTATTTATTCGTAAGACATTGAGGGTATAACAAGTATGACATTGAGGAATACAAAAGTTTGAGCAGTGAATGGCCAAAACAGTCTACTTTATCACTCAAAGTAACTATTAGGAATAGTTTCCCTAATCCAAAAGCAATCAATGGGACCTATTTTACTTGTTGTTCCCTCATTCTCTACCTTAGTTTTTCTTGCCAGCATCCAGCATTTCCCACATCGTAGGATAGTACTTTTTTAAGGTACTTTCCATTGATGAACCTTTTATGTGGCTCCCTTTCAAGGCTTGATAGCCAGTAGGCATTTCCAAGTAGTACTTGGTGAACCTGGAATGGTCCCTCCCAACTAGGAGAACATTTCCCAAATTCTCTATCGTTAGAACTGATGGGCACTGATGAGTCAAAAACTCATTCATTTTAGTACATTTTGTTAATTTCTTTTATATAATTTCTTGTTTTTATTCATAAATATGTACTATTTACCAACTTTATGTTTTACATAAATTTATAGCAAAAATGAAAATTCAGCAGGATCGAGAGTGAAAGCGGTTCAATGGCCAGGTGAGGTCACGACAGAGAATCGAGGTCGCGACCAGAAGTCATACTATACTAAATGAAAAGCTGTTGCGACAAAAGAGAAGCTACTGAGACAGAAAAAGAGCTTCGAGGAAGGATTTCATGTCGTGACACAATTCTGAGGTTGCGACACTGAAGGAAGACAACTTTTGTTGCAACAATAATTGAGGTCGCGACTATGAATGGCTGATGACTAAGCTTACAATGTCCCTACTAGGAAAATTAAGGTTGCAACACAAATATAAGTTGGAGACTCCAATCAAGGTCGCGACCAGGTATTTATGTCGCGACCACATTTAAGCAACTGGGACAAAGAGCAAAGGCAAGAAGAGCAACCATTTAGTCGTGACACACTTTTTAGGACGCGAACATAAAGAAGATGAATTAATGGGAAACTGTTGTCAGTAAAAAATAAGGTTGCGACTGGAAAGGAAGGAAGAATGGGCGCGACATACTTCTGAGGTCGTGACAGGAATTGCAGTGATTAAAGAAACTACTTGGTTGCAACCTAATGCCCACATCGCGACAAGAAAACAAGCATACCAGCAATGTTGAGTCACAACCTAAAAGAGAAGCTGAGACCAGGGATCAAAATGGCTAACAACAAAATGGTGTTGGGACATAAAAATGAGGTCGCGACACAAAAAGGCAATCATTCAGTCGCGACACACTTTTTAAGTCATGACCAATGAAAGAAGATAAATTGAGAAGAAACTGTTGTGACTAAAAATGAGGTTGCGACAATTTGGGAAGAAATGATGTCATGACATGATTTTAAGGCCGCAACATAGATTTCAGGACTGAAAGGAAACGAGTGGGTCGCGACCTAAATCTCATGTCGCGACAAGATAGTGAACAAACAAACAATTTAAGTCGCAACATGAAAAGAGGAGAAGTGACCATGATGCATTGGAAAACAAAAAAAAATGATGTCGCGACATAAAAATGAGGTGCGGCCGCGAGCGTGGTAGAAGCAAAGGCGACCAAGTCGTGACATGGGCGGGGTCGCAACACATAATTTTTGGGGGGGTCGGACAAGCCTTGGTCTATGGTATAGCTGGTAAAAGAAAGGATGTCGCGACATGAAATTGAGGTCGCGACATATATTTTAGCAAAGGGAAGAACAGTCAGGTCGCAACTAGAAATAGAAAGTTGAATGAAAACTGTTGAGACTGAAAACGAGGTTGCGACTAAATAGGAAGAAAGACAGGCCACAACATACTTTTGAGGTCACGAAAAGAATTACAGTGATTAAAGAAACTACTTATTTGCGACCTAATGTCCACGTCGCGACAGGAAAACAAGCAAACCAGAAAATTTGAGTTGCGACCTACTTAAAGGCTCAAGACAATTGAATAACGTCATAACCTGAAAGAGAAGTTGTGACAAAGAAGTAAATAGGGTGACAACATAATGATGTCGCGACATCGAATCGAGGTCACGACACAGAAATGCAATAAAAGCGAAGAGCAAAAGGTCGACATCAAATTGAAGTCGCGACACCAATTCCTGGACACAAGAAAAGGGGGTCGCAACCAGAGTTCTCACTGCTGACAATTAACATGGTCACAACAAAGAATTCATGTAGCGACCACTAATCAAATGCAATCGAAGAAACAAGTCGCAACAGAAAACATCAGGTCGCAGCTCAACAATTCCAAGAATAAAGTGAAAGAATGTTGCGACTAGTTTCCTGAGGTCACGACAGACTTGACAAACCAGACTAGGATTTCATGTCGCGACACCGTCCTAAATTGCGACTTAAGCGAAGTAGGCCATTTATTTTAGGAGAGAATCCACCTAGAGCAGCGATCGGCCCAATTTAAAAAGTTATAAATAGGAATACGAGTTTTAGTAAGCGGGTTCCGTTTTAAAGCCCACATTGTTTGAAGGACAGGAAGACTCATATATTTAGAATAGACTTTTTTTTCTTTTTTTTCTTTTCTTTTACGGATGCAGACAGTGTCTATTATAATGTAGGAAAATTTGGATTAAGTTTTCATTATCCTTTCCAATTACGGCCTAGAATCAATGAAGTTCAGATAATTTTTGGAATTTGTTTCTTCCAGTGAATTATAGTTACAATGGATGTTCTTGATCAATACTCCATTGTAGATTTTGATTCCGTAATTGAGAAGCTCAGCTTCCATTGGAATTGATCTGTTGTTAGTTACAATTTTTCCTGCTTGAATTGGAAGAAATTTCCTGAAATTTGGATTTTGATTTACATTGAAGTTGATATTTAAACATAATTCTAGGTTGTTTACAGCAGTGATGCCGAACTACCATCTCAAGGATTGTTCACTCACGATTTCTGAGCCTCTAAGTGACACGAGGATGGAGATTCACACGAGAACTTGGACCATTTAACTTGTGGGTATGTCAAACTATCATTGAAGAACTAAGGAGCTCTGAGAGTTCATTTCGATAGATTTCCTATTAACTCATAGTTGAGGTTGAAGGGAATTATTTATCAATTTAACTCATTAAAGATTTCACCTTGATCTGTTGGATAGATCTAGATCCTGTGTTAGCTAAGATCTAATCAAGGAGAAGGAAAAGTTCATCGGAACTAAAGGATGGGTCATCAACCATTTTGTAGAAGTTTTGCAATGACCCAGACTTGGTATGCAAGAAATCTGCAATCTTAAGAAATGGGTATGGAGTATTGTAAAATAAAAATACCCAGATCTTTAAAGAATGTTATGAATACAGGTAACTGATTAGATCCTTTGCTTTGAAAGAAGAAGGGACCTCTAATTAGTGAACAATGGAGAAATCCAAGTTGCATTAACAGGCATCTTTGACAAATCCAAATCCAAAACTCAGGATAGAAAGAATTAATGAGTTAAAATGCAGAAATTGATTATTCCACAACATTTCATTTAAGTGTTCATTTCTAGTAGAGATAAGATTCAGTCTAGTTTGTTTGTTAGTTCAATTCAAAATTTATTTTCATTAGATGAAAGTAATATAGAATTATCTTGTCTTTTAAATTCTAGTTTCAAACTATTAAAAGGAGGTTCAAATAGTGTGGATCTTGAGTAGTTAGAGTAGTTGATTTCAACATTCTTGTCAATCTCTATGGAACTGATATCTGGATTTACATCCAATTTTTACTACTTGTATGACCTATGCACTTGTAGTGTCATAGACTAAACCCATTATTAATTCTAGAACATAAAATAAGTTTTATTCATTTTCAAACAACTCTATTCAACTTTGACATAGATGCAAGAGAATTGTAAGGCTTTGGTATAAGTGTTAAATTGAGTGGTTTAGTCTATATCTTTACTAACTAACAAGTTTTATGGTGTCGTTGTTGGGGATTGAAAGGATTTAAATCAATTAATATTCTGACAAAAGAGAGAAATGATAATTTGGACATTTTTCTTTATTTTATAAAAGAAATACACAAAAAAAAAAAAAAAGTTTTGATAGTAGTGGTTGCATAAGCTACTAATCTTTTAGAGAGCTTAAAGGATACATGATTTGTGATACCACCGTTTCCAATTAATCTCAAATATGTCTTCATTTCAGCAGGTTAATTAATGCACAAGAAGCTAGAATTAGATATGTTTCCTGTAGATTCTGAATTGAAAAGAACACTGAGGAGCTTGAGGAAAGTAAGTAGAGCAGAAAAACCAACCATGGCAGATGAAATAATTGATCAAACAGTTGAATAAGAAACAACAGTAGAAAGGCCTCCAACTCAAGATACAATGGAGGATTTCTGGAGGCTTGTTATCCAAGAAGAATACTCAGCAGTCAGACAACTTGCTGTAGAGGCTAACAACTTTGAGTTGAAACCAGCCTTGAACACCATGGTTCAGTAGAATCAGTTTACTGGTCATCCCACTAAAGATCCTAATGAACACCTCAGACTTTCGGATGGAAAACATGCTGTTTAATGGTGTAAGAGACCAGAGGTGATAAAGCCATACCTCTTCCCCTTTTTTCTTAAGAGATATTACAACATGGTATGAATCATTGCCATATGACCTGGGCGCTTCGATACATGGAAGAGTCAGGAAGCATTTCTTATAAATTTTTCCCCACCTCACAACCGAAAGCAGAAGGGAAACTACAGTGTTCCACAAGGGAGCATGAAAGCTTGTGAATACCTATGGAAAGGCACAAAAGGTCGCTGAAGATCATGGCGATAGATCTAAAGACACAAATGGATATTACTACTCTCAAATGATACTTGCTAGGTATCATAGATGCTTCACATGGGGCATTCAAGAGAAAAGTGGTAAAGGAGACAAGGATTCAAGAGCGCACTAGCCAAATGCAACATGAAAGCCTCCTCTCGAATCTTCGGCGAGCAATGCACAAGAGATGAGGCCATGACAATAAGATGATCGCCAGAAGCAAAATCGGATGCTATAATGCACAGATGGATAAACAAGAAAGACCGCACTCGTCATGAAACAGTAGTGGAAAGAGATGGGATAAGAAGAAGTGGCCGAGAGATCATTCGAAACTTTATCAAGTCGAGGAGGCTGTCAACATGATTAAACAAAGAAGTTATCACTGGTCGACCCAACACAGACACCACTGAGAACCGCGAACTCAGCACAAGAAATCACGTACTAACACGGTAGAATTTCTAAGAAGGAGTCAACCACCAAGGTTCCAAATGCTAGCATAGCAGGAGTGAGAAAATGTAAACGAATATCAAGGTCGAAAAGGACCCAAATTTTCGAGGAGCATATGTTGCGCCAGGTGATAAATGTGCGTCATGAACCTAGCAAGAGAATAAACTTATGAGTTGAAGCTTTAACCAACACCGCTTTTTAAGACAAACACAAGTGCTTCACTATGAATTTAGAAACAAAGGTTGAAGTCGGGTCACTTAGCAAAGATATTACCAAAAATGCTTTCCATATGACACCTTAAAATCCAAAAGACTCAGACATGATAGTTCGGGCTAAGGAGTGGCAGGAAATGAACAAAGAGAGCGTGAGCGTAAAAGAAAGAAAAGATCAATTCACAAAAGAAGTATGAAATCGGATGAGAGCATGTATGGTTGAACACAAAGGGGCGTAATTACAAAGACTGAGAAACAAGTGCAACCGAATGTACCGTAGTGACTGTGAGCAAAATGTATGAGAAGATCTGATGCTCACACACCAGCCCATTCCATAGAGATCATGTAAGGCGTATGAGGGAAGAACACTCAATCTAGGAATATTCAAGAAGATAGAAATTTATATCCCTTGCGTAGGCAATCACCAAATGCCAAATTATGCCAAATTTCTAAAGATATATTGAGCAAAAAGAAGAAAATTGCTAAGGAAGGAATAGTGAGTTTAATCACATTTACAGCGCAAGGGGCTTATTCAAAAGAGTCTACCAGCAAAAATGAAGGATCCAGGCAGCTTTACCATTCCCTGTTACATTGGGAAATATGAATTCAAGGAAGCCTTATGTGACTTAGGTGCTAGCATCAACTTAATGCCCTTGTCAGTGGTATAAAGGCTAAGTTTAGGGGAACTTATTCCAACAGCAATCACACTGCAAATGGCTGATGAGTCCATGGCACAACTAGAAGAAGTCCTTGAAGATGTTGGTCAAGGTAGGGAAATTTATCTTCTATGGATTCGTTATTATAAAGTATTTGGAGGAGGATACCTGTTTCTCTCGTTGTTAGGAAGACCTTCCCAGCAACCTGAGCTTCCCGATCGGGATGTACAAATGGGTGAGCCGACACCGAGAGTTGAGATGAAGCTTATAATTTAACTCCACAAAGTCACACAAACCCCGCATGTCGATGGTAGAAAATTGTAGCACAGATAGCATTTATTCATTCAAGGCTGAACTCAACTCGACCGTAACTTCCAACATTCTAGCAATGAAAATGAGTTGGAATTTCCAAAGATCTTAAGAGTGTTGATTATGAATTGTTGCATTCCAGATTCCAAAACACAGAAATAGTATGGAGTTTGAATGAAATAAGTACAGAAAATTCAAGCATAAATGAAAAGAAAGGAAATGAGGATGAAACTAGTGCAGAAGGGTTGATGATGAAAGAATTGCCTAATCACTTCCTGGCATGATTTCTTTAGAACTAAGGGGCAAAGCTAATACCTATAATGATGCACTTAATGTCGAAGAACAAATAACCCGCTAAGAATTCTCAAGAAATATAAGGAAGCAATTGCATGGTCAATTAAAGACCTTAATGGTATCAATCCCTCTATTTGCATACACAAAATCCTACTGAATGATGATGCAAAAACATCGGGCCGAACAATCAAAGGGAGGTCAACCTTATGATGAAAGATGTCAGAAGAAAAGAAGTGTCGAAATGGCTAATGCAGATTTATTTATGCAACATCGACAAATCTGGGTGAGCCCAATTACTGGGTCCCAAAGAAGGTGGATTCACTACAGATTAGAAATGAAAAGAATGTCAATTTCTCAGCATACATAAGGACTATGACAGATGGAGGGTGTGTATAGATTGGCGTAAAAATTGAATACTACAACTGTGAAAGACTATTTTGCTCAGGCCTTCATATCAGATAAGGATGTTGCATTGTGCTGAAGTGACATCTCTGTACTTCCGTTTTCTCACTGGATATTCGATATAACCAAATTGCTATCGCACCCGAGGACCAGAGAAAACTAATTTCACATGCCCTTATGAATTTTTTTCTTTTAGAAGAATTCCATTCGGGGTTATGCAATTCTGCCACATTTCAAAGACGCATGATGTCTGTTCTCAAATTCGCGTAGAGGCTATGGAGATGTGACTTACGCTTATGGATCCATGGAAGACATTCGCAAAATTTGGGACACACTACGGTGTTCCAAGATAAGAAACTTCTAGCTTGAATTAGAAAAATGCCATTTTATGGTGACAAAAGGCATTGTCCTTGGGCATATAATTTCTGCAGTAGGGCTTGAAGTGGACCAAGAAAAGGTTTCCATTATAAAGACTCTTCTGCCACAAACAACAGTCAAGGAAATAAGAATTTTCTTGGGACATGCTGGTTTTTATAAAAGATTTATCAAAGACTTCTCAAAAATTGCAAGACCATTATGTAGACTATTAGAAAAGGATACCGAGTTTAATTCTCGATGCAAATTTTTTATCAATCTTCATTAAAGAGATTCAATCCAGATTAGTCGAAGCTCCCGCGGCCAAACTGCATCATCAGATGTGGATTTGAAATTATGTGTGATGCCGTTGATTATGCAATGGGGAGTTGTATTGCAGTCGACAAATGTTTAGGGTCATATACTACATCAAAGTTTTAACAAGTTTTGCAAGAGAACTACTCAATCCATCGAAAAAGAGATGACGGCTATGATTATTTTTCAGGAAAAAGTTTAGGCCATATATTAGATCCCATGTCATCATCCATACTGATCATGCAGTAGTTAAATATCTTATGGCTAATAGAGAAGTTTTAAGCCAAGATCGATCGATATATCTGCCACTATAAGAATTTGATCCTAAATCAAAGACAAGAAGGGTTGTGACAATGTGATAGCCGATCACTACAGAGTAGTAACAACTAATTTAATTAAGAAGAGATAACAGCATAAAACTTTCCATATGAGAAGTTATTTTAGCCGCTAATATAATCACCTCGTGGTACGATATTATGAACTTTCAGCTTCAGGAGCCGATGGAGCGATGCCACCACTTAGGCTACCGTTGCAGGAAGAAATGAGGACTCCATGTATTGTGTTCTACATCCAGACACCACATTATTCAAAAGAGGGGTTGATATGATCATCAGGAGGTGTGTACCAAAAAGTGAGTAGGGCAAAATTTTACAAGAATGTCATGCATCACCTTATGGAGAACACTTTCAGAGGACAAAACAAATGCAATCCCAATCAAAGCTTTTATTGGCCTACTATTTTCAAGGATTGTTTTGAATGGGTGAAACTTTGTGATCAATGCCAAGAATAAATACCTGTAGCAAAGGCATGAAATGCCCCTGCATGGTATCCTGGTGGTGTAGTTATTTGATATATGGGGAATAGATTTTATAGGGCCTTTTCCATCCTCATTTGGAAATCTATACATACTCCTAGTTGTGGATTATGTTTCCAAATAGGCAAAGGCAATAGGTCATTCCAAGAGAATAAGGTTAAGAAGTTTCGGGGTTTTTACAAAGGAATATTTTAAGGCATTTGGGACAATCTACATAACTATTATTAGTGATGGAGGAAGCCATTTTACAAACAAAGTGTTTAAGAAACTCATGAGCAGATATGGAATCAAACACATCATGAGTTTGGCTTATCATCCTCAAATAAATGGACAAGCTGAGATTTCCAATAGGGAGATAAAGAAAATTCTGGAAAATACTGTAAGCTCCAACATAAAATATTAGTCTCTAAAGCTTGATGATGCATTGTGGGCATACAGAACTACATATAAAACTCCCATTGAATGTCCTGAGATAAAGGATTACTGTCTGGAAAACTGTCACCTCCTCTGAATTGAATTACACCCATGTGGGTCATCAAGAAATTGAATTTTGATTTCAGGGCTGTTAAAGAGGAAATATTACTCCAACTGAATGAATTAGAAGAGCTGAGAAATGAAGCTTATGATAAGGCCAAGATTTAAAAAGACAAGACAAAGAAATGGCATGATCAAAGGATTTTGAGGAGAGAATTTAAAGCAGGAGATCAGGTCCTATTATTCAATTCCGTATCAAAGCTTTTTCCAGCAACCGAAATCAAAATGGAAAATGGTGCCTTTATACAAGAAGGGCAAGTACAACCTTTTGGGCAATGCATTATTGAAACCAATAATGGAGAAGAGTTTAAAGTGAATGTTCAGCGATTGAAGCAGACAAAGCAAGATTCGGAATAAATAATATGATTGATACCTAGTTCTTAGTGAAGGAAAGAAGGTTGAAACAAGAACTTCATAGCAGCAAGTCCATCTAAGGACTCAAAATCGGGAAGCAGCTAAAGGGGAGGCAACTCATTCGCCGTTTATGCAGTAGGTGTTGAATCAAACAAAATTAATATCGTAGGATTCCACTGCACTAGCGTATAAGCTACTACGTATGGTGGCTCTGAGATTCGAACACGGGGGATGGGTTTTCTTCGTGAGAGAAGAGTTACAGTGCATTGAAAATGGTGTTTTCTCGTTGGACTTTTAGGGTTTGTGAAAAACAGTGTGTGTGAATGGTTGAAAACTGAAATAATTGAAGTAAAAAGTTAAGAAGAATTCCTTGAAGTCTCGAGCCACTGGGCTTAGGGTTCTAAGTTACCCAACATGTCCTCGGGTCTTTTTCCTCGTGTTGGAGATCATGACATATAGTCATTTCCCAAACCAAATCTTCATTTAACTTTAAAACCTAAACCCTTAAAGTTTTCCTCTTGAAAAATGGCATTTGCTCGGGCATAAATGTCCTTAACGGTAAGAACATATCTCAAAAACCTACCTACGATAACTATTAGGTAACTAGCGTGCATCAGTGAATCTAGTAAGTATCACTTGAACCAAGAAAGCTTTCAAATACACGTTAAGGAAGAGCATGCCTAAGAATTAACCTAAGGTGAAGCGAGGAGCAAAAATACCCTTAAATGCATACATGAAGAGCATGAGAACATGCAGCTAAACCTAAAATCAGCACCTAGTGGCCGTCCCCTTCAAGGATCAAGGGGTTTTAGCCGAGCATCCCTTGATTTTTCATAAATCAAGGGGTGTTTTGGCTGATAATACAAGAAAATAAGAGAAAATGAGATAAATATGAACCGGGAGAGGGGAGGAAACTTCGTGCCAACCTGATTTATTGATGGAGTGAAAGTTGTCTTTTCCTGGTCCTCTGCAGCAATCTCAATTTGGAAATATCCTGAATAGCCATCGGAAACCATAGAAGGGGTATCTAGAAATCCTCTCGCGGTTGATCCGTAGCGAATGGAAGAGAGGAAAGTATTTAAGTGTTACTTCATTGCCGATAAGCAATGCATGCCCTCCACACCCGTGGTAAAATGATGGGTATCTCCTCTCCTTTTCATTATGCGTGCAAGTGGTTACCCCCGATTTCTTAGGTACTACGGGTTGGACTCGCAGTCTTTGTAGTGTGGGTATATGATGCCGGCTTGCGTGGCTTTAAAACCCTTATCTAACCACTTCATGCATATGTGGGTTCAGCTTTCTTTGTAGTTTCCTCATGACTTTGCTTCCCTCACTCTAAGTAGATGTGGTGGTGCATCTTCTTTGAGCTAATGCCTTTCAAATCGGAAATTCTCCACCGGGCTTGCGATACGTTTGAGGACTTGCGTGTTTACCCTCGTGATGCGAGCGAGGCTGAAATGACCACTGGACATTGCTCATGGTCTTCCAAATAAGCATACTTCAACTCCACAGGCAAGGACTTGAGCTCTATTTTTTGAGGCTCACTAATTCCTTCTTCGATTACCAACAGCAAAATTTCATGTTTTCTTCTCCAGTGTTCCTCATGGAGATTTCATAACCAGAAACTTCCTGTGGCTCTTACGCACACTCGGCTAACTCTTTAGTCGATTATTGTCCACGCATCCCTATTAAGCCTATTCCTCCCGGGATGGTGTCAATGATGCACATTCTTCTTCTAGGACATCTTCAGTTTATGTGCCTTTTACTCGGTGGAAGATGTTAAGCTTTAAGGTCATGTTTCCGAAGGTGAGTTGCATGACACCATTTCTGCAATTGATAATTGCATTGGAGGTGGCCAAGAATGGTCTCCCCAAGATGATAGGTACATAATTGGCCCCTATTGCTGGTTTTGTATCAAGTACAACAAAATCTACTGGATAATAGAATTTATCCACTTGAATCAAGACATCCTCCATTGTCCCCTTTGGTATTTTGATCGGCGCATCGTAGAAGTGGTGTGATGGAGGGTGGGCACCGCTCAGCCCGAGCTACGCCATCGAATGGGAGGATTTACACTTGCTCCCAAATCCCAGCAGTGCTTTCTCCGAGTGCCTCCTATTATTAGAGATGGTCGGACTGACCAGTCCTTATATTTCAACGCTGGAGTCTTGCATTGGATAATGCGACTTATTCAGTCGAGGTTGGCTTTCTTGTCGACGTTCAGCCCTCTTTCACGTGCCTAAGTCCTTTAAAGAAGCTTTGCATAGGTAAGGGACTTATGATCATGTCAAGTAGGGGAATGTTGACCTTTACTTGCCTGTTACTTCAATTCCAGCACGATTAATGGCCTTCTTTTTAGTTTTTAATGATTGAGGGAAGGGTAGGGATGGCTTATTTTCCTCAACAGTCTGCTTGATCACTACCTCCTCTGGTTCAGTATCCATAGCTTCCTGCTCTGGGTCTATTGCCTTGGGTGATGGTTTTATAAGCTCTTTGCCACTCCTCAGTGTGATGATTGCCTTGACCTCATTCAATTTGGAATTCGGGTCACTGAAGGATCTCCCTTCATGTAGTCCCTTGGGGTTTGGTTGTGTCTGAGAGGGAAATTTTCCCTTTTCTTGCATCTCTTTGTGGCTAGTCAACACGGGGCGATGCACCGTGTCTATTTTTGTTGAGAGTGCCTTCCAGCGTTTCAACTTTTTGCATGGTCTGAGCATTCACTGTCTTCTGTTCTTCCACAAAGTGACCCACTACCTTGCTCAAATTTACAATGGCTTGCTCTACAGAGGACGTTGGTGGGGGTTGTTGTTGCTGTGAACCTGTGGGAGCATAAGTTGGGGGTTTTGGCTTCCATGATAAATTAGGATGGTTCCTCCAATTTGGATTGTAGGTGTTCCCATATGGAGCATTTATTGGGTGCCTACTTTGATCCACTATGTTTGCTTGCTCTTGCATGAATCCACAGCGAGGGAGCAATTGAATAGTGATCTCCATGATGATAGTGATTATGGTTAAAAGCGAAGGGATTAGAGAGAATCTGATCGTTTCAATTGCACTTTTGTATAAATGCTGATTTCGCATTTCTAGTTCTTCGATCTTTAATCAAGGAATGGCTTGGCTCATTTCACATCCTCGGCAGTTGAATAAATACCTCCCTTTAGGTTCACTGTTTGCTTCATTCTATTTACCTCCCTTAGGTTCGGCTCATCCCATCCCATGGAAGTCTGTGTTGACATAGTTGAGGAAATCCATGGCTTAAATACAGTTTTGCTAAGGAAGTCCCTCACATGGTCTCAAGAGTTGTTTCATGGCGGGGACATCCATTCATAAAGTGGTTTACTAGCATCCATGTGTCAAGCCATGGTGAGGGCATCTGTGATAGTTCAGATACCTTTCAAACAACGATAAAATTTCTCCTATCATGAAAAGAAATTTGCAAAGTTGTATATTTACTCTTCAAATTGTTGGTGCTTATGTGCCTTGAAGAACTTCTTCAAAAATTCAACACAATGCGTTCACGATGGTCCTTAGCCTTAGTGAATTAAGCCAAGTGGCACATGCTGAGGTCAAAGAGCTTTCAGCATGAAGGCAAGTCCATATCAAATGCCACTCCTTGAAAGTCATACAAGCTTCCTCAAAATCCCGAATGTGTGTGTATGGATTTTCTTTCCATACCATGAAAGGAAATGGGGTAGAGGCTGGATAATGCCTCATAGCCCATCCGCGGGGGTATAATGCATGGTGCACTCACCCTTGGTGGTGTATGTGATCCCTCGATGATGTAGGCGATGGGGTTCGATGAACCCTGGTAGCTCTCTTGTTCCCAGTGGGGTCTCTGTTGGGACCAAATGACATACAAATTTATAACATTATTACCAAAGGACTATTGTATAATCCCTGGCAACGGAGTTATAGAAACTTGTTGTGTTCCTTTGTTCTATAGACTTAAGACCCCTCAAATTAACATAGTTACAAAGTCTTACATTTATCTTATATCCATATTTTGGATACATTTGTAGCAAATAATTTTCTCTTAATATTCATGATTTAAAAATAATGGGTCAAGTCTATTACCTTTATAAGTGCAGTTGTGCAAGTATTAAATGAATCATAGTCAGTATCATTCCAGAATCTCAAAGAAATCTCGATCAACTTCTCTAACTACTCGAACTCTATACTATTTGGACCTTGATAGGAAAATGGAATCTATTTATTAAACCTTAAGGTCATAAAAATCTAAAAAGATATGTAAACTAGAACAAAATAAATAAGGCTGAAAAATCTAAAAATAAAAATTCGACCGTCGATTTATCTTTTAAAGGCATTGAAACCCTCTTCTTATTGTGAAACTTCAATTCTTGCATACTACTCAGTAAGATTTACTTCTTGAACCACAGATTTGAAATATGTCCAAGGGCGATGGTAGTGCAATTTGGATCTCTCATATGACACTTTTCGTCATCGATCTTCCTGTTTCTTTGGCGAAAGTTAGACAATTACTTGTAATGCGGGTTTGCCTTGTTAAAGGTATTTTCTTTTCAATAACTATTACCTAATATTGGGCTATGAAGCCTTGGCTCTAAGACATAGATATATGAGGTTACACTTCAGTTTCTCTTCCTCCAATTGAAGCAGTTCATTCGTTCATGATTAGATCCTTGCTAACAAGGGTTAGACTCAACGATTCGACTCGAGGTGACACTCTGTTTGTTTAATTGATAAGTCATTCCAACTGTTCTCGGTTTCAAGTGAGAAGAGTTTATCGATTAAAATTATCTGAGAAGCTCATTAGATCCCAATATCAGGTTCGCATACCCACCGAAATTGTTCACCACTCCAAGATTGCCCCTTCTACATGTCACTCGGAGGGCCTCACGGAAATCGAGCATGAGGCTGATCTGTGGGTATAGGACACTGATATTGAGATCAAATCTCTTAAATATTCGAGAACCAGGAAATGGGTTACAAACGCGACTTAGAAGTTCATGATATATGGACCATACCAGATCCCGATGCGCGACACAAACTTTTAAATGAAAGGAAAATGTAAAAAAAAAATGGGTTGATTTTCGAGTTTTGGAAAATCCGTCCCCAAGGAGGAACAATTTTGCTTTGGAGTCGCCACTTACTTTTATTTTTATTTTTAAGTGGGGAAAACCATGTAAGAACAAAAAACCCCAATGATTCCAGTATGGAAAAAAGAGGTCTGCGAAAACTAGATTTCTGGATCCGGGGATCAGATTACCTATCGAGAAGGTACCTCATATGAGGTAGCACCCTACAGGCCGGAACTTCCGGTCTCTACTAATTGGGTGGGTATGTAGGAGCATGGGTCACAGATCGGGCAGTCTCCTTGGCTAAACATACAACAGATCATATCAACCCCTAAATGGTATCTAGCATGCTTATTGCTCGACGAGGGCAAGTAGAGCGCGTGCTGTGGTCCTTGTACAGCGCTACATCAGGTTAACCAACAAACATAGCAAGTATGCATGACACTAAACACAAAGCATCTATGTAAAATTCATTACAACATTAAAGCACATACATGGTCCTAGCCAAGCGCTGCATAAGAGGTTAGTCGCACATTTGGAGCATACTGTTCTCAAAATTAAATATCAAAAGCAAAGCAAAGTACCCAAACTGCCGTTCCGGAAAACCTAACCCAATGAACCGGCGGGTTCGATTTCCCAACCAGTCCAGATGGTTGAGAAAAGATTTCAAAAAATTTCAGAACCTTCCTTACAAAGTCAGGAATTCAAAAATAAGCAGTGCAATTAAGGCTCGAATGACCAAGAACCAGCACAAATAACTTTAAATAGCAAACTGCCAAATTCAGCAAACCAAACCTAATGAACCAGCTGGTTCGGTTTCCCAACCAGTCCAAAAAGTTGAGAAAATATTTCAAAAAGTTTCAGAACCTTCCTTACAAATTCAGGAATTCAAAAATATAAAGCAATTTTAATTCCGACTCCGAATGACCAAGAACCAACACAAATAACACAAACTACCCAAACTGCAATTCCAGCAAACCGAACCTAATGAACCGGCTGGTTCGGTTTCCCAACCAGTCCATCGGTTGATAAAATTTAAAAAATTTTAGAACTTTCCTTACAAAGTCAGGAATCCAACAAAACAAACGGAGTTCAATTCTGACTCCGAATGACCAAGAACCAACACAAACAAAGCAAACTACCTAAACTGCCGTTCCTGCAAACCTAACCTAATGAACCGACTGATCTGGTTTCCAAACCAGTCCATCCCATTGAGAGAGGCTCTCAAAATTTGTCATAACTTTCCTAAATGAGTCAGGAATCTAACAAAACAAACGGTGATCGATTCTCAGCTCGGATGGTGAACAGCCAAACAAACAAACTACCCAAACTATAATTCTAATAAGCCGAACTAATAGACAACTGATCTAGTTTCCCAACCAGTCCATCCCGTTGAGAGAGGCTATCAAAATTTTCAAGAAATTTTTAAAAAAGATTCAGAAATCTAACAAAACAACGATGATCCAGTTCTCAGCTGGGATAGTGAGTCAACCAAAACCAACAAACTAAGCAAACTGCCTTTCCTGCAAACCTAACCTAAATGAACTGACTGATCACTGGTTTTCTAACCAGTCCATATATCGTGAGAGAGAGGCTCTCAAATTTTCCAGAACTTTTATAAAGAGTCTCAGAAATCTAACAAAACAAGCGGTGATCGATTCTGGCTCGGATGAGTGAGAACAGCAAACCAACCAAACTCATAAACTACACATGAAAGCCCCATTGAAGCAGGCTTTTCACGTATGGCGTGAGAAACCGGCTCAAATGGTTGAGTAGAAACCTCAAATTTCATCAGATATCTGTAAAGAATAGAGTGGAGACAGGGTTTATTTCTTACACTCTCTTCCACCAACATGAAAAAGGAAACAAACTAAGCATCCAAGCAAAATCAGTAAACGCGCGTTTGAGCCCGGAAAAATGTCCTGCAAAAGGTCCCTTTCACTTTGATCTTTCTCTCCTTTTGTACTCATTCCCACCTCAGCCTCTGAGCCTACCTGGTTTTTTTTCACCTTCAAGCTTTGGAAAGAGCCCCAAATCAGTCTCGGAAACAGCTTCCCCATTAACTCCTCTCCTCATTTTCCATGCAAGCTGAATATCTTAAGATTTCAGCTTGCTTCACCACCAAGTATCCACATGGATTCATGGTGGGCTGCATGTAACCAAGCCAATGCCAAAATGGACCCACAATACTGCCCATGGTCGAACTGGAGCTTATGGGCCGAACCATAGGATTTGGGCTCCGAAATCCATAACGATTATACTGTGTCTGGGTGTAGGTTGAACGGATGCGGCCAGTCCATCGGTTGAGGAAAATTATGAAATTTTTGATAGAATGTTCCCTGAAGAATAAGAGACCAACAAACGATTGCACCATTCCAAGTCGGATGAGAGATATGATTGAAACAAGGAGGAGTGCTCACTAAAATCACCCAGAAAAATAATGGTATTATACGTATTGCCACGATGAACAGTCAAACCAAATTAGTCAAGCAGTTTGACAAAAATTATGAATTTTTAATAAAAAGCCTCCTTGGAAAATAAAGAATCCAGCAAAACAAACAGTGAACAATTACGAGTTCGGACAAGGGAGATATGATCGAGAAAGCAAGCTCAAGTGCTCAATTTGACATACTCTAATAAACTTTGATTGAGCTAAACCTCGGGGAGCCCCACTTGCTTCCTATAACCTGATGCCAATAACTAAAAAAATAAGCCATGATGACACTCTAAAGTGAGCTATGCACTCAACGGACCACATTTAAGCCCACCCCGAGGCTCGAGAGGCAGACCAACTAAAGGGCACAAGTTATATGAGACGATGGGGTGGAGTGCGACACCCGCCAGGATAAAATGCAATTGTTGAGGGGCAAAATTGAGGGTCTCTGAATATGCCCTCTTGATGAGTGAATAAACAGAATTTTGAATCGTGGGTGCGAGAAGTGCAGCGATGCAAGAGTAGAATAGACTCTAGTGAAGACTGAATGTTAACAATTTTATCCCTTACTTAGAAATAAGAAGGGCCTAAGCCAGACGAAGTCCTCGATTGAAGGACTTGAAAACTAGGCATGATGCCTGGGAGATAGAGTGATCTTGGGCATAATCCCGGAAAAGATAATGAAATTCGAGGCGATAGGAAGATGAAGTCGAGCAAGCATGAAGGTCAGAGGCTGACAGAAAGGACTAGATGGGTGAGTACCGGAAAGGTGGGAATCGATGAGTCTTGAAAAGGTGGAATCAGGGTGAGTGTCGAAGAAGGGTAATCAGGAGCGAAATGGGAAGGTAAATCAGGGTGGTCTTGGGAAGGGAAATCAAGTGAGATTAAGGAAAAGTAGGATCAGGAATCTGGGAAATGGGGATCAGTGATCACAGAAAATGTGGGATCGATGATCTGAGAATGTGGGATTCGGTGAGTACCGGGAAGGAATTAAAATCAGGGTGATGGGAAGGTGGGATCGGGAGAGTGCAGAGAATGGGGATGCGCGGCGAGTATCGGGAGAATTAAAATCAGAGATTGAGTATCGGAGAAGGTAAAATCAAGTTAGTGCGGGAAGGCGGGATCAGGAGTATCGGAGGAAAGTAAAATCTGGGAGTCTAGAAAAGGTGGGATCCCAGGGCGAGTCTGGGAGAAAAGGTAGAATCGGGTGAGTCAGGGAAGGAAAGATCGGGCGAGTGAAATAGAAATCAGGTGATCCCCAGGGAAGGTGGGATCAGGCGGTATCGGAAGGTAAAATCCGGGTGAAGTCTTAGGGAAGGGAAAATTCGGAGAGTGGGAAAATAGAAATCCAGTAGTATTGGAAAATTAGAATCCGGGTGAGTGCAGGGAAAGAGGTAGAATAAAATGAGTACCGAAGAAAATTGAAATTGGGTGTCTGGGAAGGTGGGATCAGTGAGTCTTAGGAAAGGTGAAAATCTATGGGCGAGTACCAGAGGAAGACCCGGATAGAGTACCGGGAGGATCGGAGAAGGGGTAGAATCAGGATGATCTTGGAGAACCACAGTTAAAAGGGATAAGGGGATGCACCCAAAGGCTAAGGCTCTAGGCGAACTATTTGAATGGGGATGACTGCTTAAAACCTAGAGCATAATGGGAAACTTAGGATGCTGTAGATTTGAGATACTGGCCTTGATGACAAAGGGTATGCTTGAGTGTGACGTCAGTGACCACGGTGATAGCGAAACCAGGCACTAATAACGAGCCGGAAATAAAGGGTATGCCCTGTGGGACAATCTCACAAATGTGACCAAGGGTGAAAGAAAGGGGTTATGCCTCGGTCTAAATTATCAGCGCCATGTCGAAATCTCATAGCGCACATGCGGTCGAAGTCGAGAGGCGAAAACATCGATGCTCGACCGTGAAAAAAATCATCATTCAATTCATAAAGCGATGCCGAGGTATGCCCCGGTGTGCACATCGATATGCAAGTGCCTTGATAAAAAAAGTCCCAGAATAAATTTGAAGAACGATCGTCTAAGCAATGAACAAGGCGGTATATGGGGTGTGCGCCAGTGTACCACATTGAGTTGAATGGAGAATCTTACCACAGGCTAGCCCTTAGAAGCACTCTCTTTGTATGAAAAGCCAGGTATATGGAGCACTCGAACTTTGATGCGAAATATCTCTAGGTGAAATGGGCTGCCGGTGTACATGCGTGCGAGCGATACTTGACATGAAAGGATGGGGGTATGCCCCAGTGTGAACGTGTCAGAGCATCAATAATGGGCTATCAATGGTCTCGACTCTCTGTATCATCTATATCTAATCATGGACTTGAAGCCCAGTAAACTAAATGGAAAGCGATATGTGACCCTCGTACTCCCCGAGAATAGAGACCTGTCGACATCAGTACTCAATCGATCAGATAGAACACATCCGTATAAAATGCCCGAAACGAAACCACGAGATCTCATAGTCTCGGGGTGAATCTTGTACGACTCGGATGTAATGTAGGCGGGGGTGAAAGGTGAATGATATGATGGGAAGCAAAGGCCCGAATGCCAGTAAATGCGCAGGCCCTTATGCAGCATGATGTAGAATATCAAAAGGATCATGAGCAAGGTGACTTCAATCAGTATCAAGATAGACAATGTCAAATGACAAATTGAAGTACATGAAAAAGGACCGTCGCTTAAAGAAGTGAGGCGTGTCCGATAAGTAAAAGAAAGAGTAGAAAGTGATAAGAAAATGATGAATGGATCATGAAAAGGAAGAAACAGGCAGGGATACAAATGTGGCAATGTGTGACAACGGCGAACCTTTCGTCCCAGGCGTCAAGTCAAAGCAAGTCACTATAAGATGGGAGTGGTGATGCGGTAATGATCCGGGGACTAAATGCGGCAGAACCTCATTCCTAATGTATTACCCCAAATCCATGGAGGAAAGATCGCTATTCTTTCACTCGACCCTCCCGGAGGAATAATAAATCTCTCGAACCTAAATGACCTTTGATGATCCCAGTATATTAAAAATATCAGAAACCGACATTTTTTTTTTTTTTTTTTGTTTTTGTTTTGCGCGGAACCCGATAGAGCCGAATGCCACCGTATCTGGTCAAGCTGAAGAACCTCAGACCTGCTGACCCAGTGGTCCCTCTCAGCTAAGAATCCCACAGGATCAAAACCTATAGGCGGAATAAAGGGTGTGACAAACCTGACTGGTAGCTCTGGGATGAGAGCACGTCATCATTACTCAAAAGAAGATAAAAGTGAAATGAATAGAGATGATAGAAACTAGACTCAAAGTGACGGTGTGAAGATGCAAAATGGAGAAAAGAAACAACAATAGTGAGGAAAAACAAGCGAAGAATAACAATGCTTATAATGCTCCACGAGATCCAATTAATATGTAAAAGCGCCTGAGCGAGCTGACCAGATAAGAAAAGTATGCAAGGTTGGATAGAAGAATAGGCTGCAGCCAAACCGTGAGGCTTAAAGGGCTATGATAGGATATATCGATGTGGTGTGCAATAAGAATATGGCTACTTTCAAATGATGGCCACCGTCCTCTAACCATGATCTCAGCGTAAAACCTCTTGACTGATCACATTATTTGGCTCTGTGGCCGGTTCAAGTCTAAGTACATCAACCCAGAGCTACTCCCTCTTGAGTCGGATCTCGGATGACTTCAAAGGCCCTCTCAGTGGAATTTGAACTTACCTACAAGGGTTGATTAATCCTGAGGACCTTGAGACTAGGTATTGCTGAAACTGGGCGACCCTTTTTCTAAATGCCTTAGTCATTTTCCTCTAATAGGCACGAACATGATCGAGTGCCCTCGATCTCCCCTCTCATCCTAAAAAGGTAGTGATCTCTTGGTGAATCCACTCAATCTCAGATGTCGATCACTCTAATGCTATTCTAGGGGTCCTATCTCAATTTCAACGAGCGTACTTGCCTCCATGCCATATACCAAAGAGTAGGTGTAGCCAGTTGAAGTACGAGAAAGATGTACGATAAGCCCACAGCGAAGGAGCTTCTACGACCCCAATCCAGGAGGTCTCTGACCATCTTTCTCAAAATCCCTCTTAATATTCTTATTTCTTTGCCTCAAGCCTTTATTAGTCGTGGTCTATATGCGGATGATCGATGATCTTGAATACCATACTCTTGAACCAATGTAACCATGCCGCCTCCCGAAATGCTCCTCTTATCGAGGTCCCGACTCATGGGGACCCATATCGGTAGATAATGTGCGATATGATGGTGCTTCACTCTAGTGCTGTCGATCCGGTATAAGTAGCTTCCACCCAGCAGTGAAATAATCAATAGCCACTAGGATGTACTCATATCCTTACAGGCTGGGTGAGATCTTCCCGATAATATCAATACCCGTGCGAAAAAGCGGTAAGGGGATGTAAGTGCATGCAACTCGGAGGTGGCACATGTATCAAGTCTCAGTGCATTTGACATAAAGTTTATCGTATAGCGTAGCAATCTGTCTCCATAGTCAACCAAAGTAGCAATCCTGTGATCTTTGCGGCTAGCATGTGGCCTCCATGTGGGCCACGGACTCAGCATAGACCTCTCTCATTACTTGAGTTCTTGAAGTGCCAGTCCGGACATAATAATAGGGCCATTGGGTGATCTCTATAAGGGCATCCCCCTTGGAAATATATAACAAATCCTGGTGGCCCATTTATCTCGATCTCTGTCAGCCCAGGTGTGATTTGTTTGAGTCATGTGCGTGACATCATGATAAATATCATGATACCATAGTAGCTCATCCCGATTTCAATATCTCAATCAAACAACATTAGCGGGTGCAGACTCAATTCTCAATCATCAATGGTCGCATAGTCACTCATGAGGAATCTCAACCCTGAAGCTGGGTGGCTAATACATGTGGCCCGATTCTCACGCCTAGAGCGGATCTATATATCTTAACTCATCCAAAATGTGACCGATGGGTCTAAGTAAAGCTAGGTAGAACTGACTTCTCATCTTAGTCATCAGATACCTTGGAGTGCAATTTGCGCATAACTAAATTAGAATCCTCATGGATCTTCAACTGTCTAATGCCAAGATCCAGCGCAGTCTCTAGGTTCATAATGCAAGCCTCATACTCAACTATATTATTTGTCGGCCAGAGGTGATAGTCGGAAAATACTAATCGAGGCCGATGGGAATGTGATCACCTGTGGTGATATCAATAAAATACGATACGAACTGATGATTGGCGGCACCATCAGTACAATGCCATCCTATAATGATTGTCATTGAAACAAATTGCTCATCGGGAAAATCATCGTCAATCATTCTATCATCGGATCACTGGAAAGAAGCTGAATGATCTGCAGTATTTTCCCTTCTGGGTGCACATGTCACATACTAAGATATAAACTCACATGTCAGAATAACCATCTCATGAGCCTACCGGTCAGGCAATTCGGTCGAACAAATATCTCGATGGATCGATCATTGAGACCAAAGTATGGAATACTCTGTCACATAGTGCCTAAGTCTCTGATGAAGCAGCCCCGAACTTGATTAGCAGGCTGATCGCAGGTATTGCTCATTATTCCATCGTCCCTCTTACTTAGATAATAAGTAAACTCAGCTCCTTTCACGAACCATCGGTGAGGCTAACATGCATCCCAGTATATCAGAGTGAAATGAATATAGAAGCGGGGGGCCGCCGGTGTGGGAGGCACTAAAGCTGGGGAAAGTAAGCCTCCTTGTCTTCTCCAAAAGCACGGCCCCAAGCGGTCATCAGTTCCCAGCTGGTAAATTTTGGTTCTTCCTCGGAAGGCGAAAGATAGGCTCGCATATATGGTAGTCACTTGATGAAACGGCCCGATGTATTGTAGTACGCCTAAAAGCCTACGATCTCTTTCAGTCTTGAATTTGGCATATCAGTATAGCCTTGGTCTTTTGGATCGACCTCTGCGCGCTCATTATGATGTGACTGTATTTCCCAGGAGGATTACCCCAAGTTGCACTTCTTGGGATTCGATCTCAATGCAGATTGTGCAGTCCTCTCCAGAAGAATCTACAATAAGGCTGCTAAGTGATCTGCCCTACCTTGGGACTTCACTATCATGTCGACCACATTATACTCATCTTTATGCATCGTATCATGGAATAAAGTAATGCGGCTCTCTGATAGGTGGCTGCATTTTCAACCCAGTGGCCTGCTTAGATGGCGATAAGTACCCAATTGGTGATGAAAGTCTTCTCCATAAATGCAGACCATCAAAATCTGATTATACCGAAAACCCATCCATGAAGGGCTGTATAGGGTGCCACTGTGAGTAACATCAACTAACATATGCGTGTGGGAGGAAAGAATATCATAAGGGCTGGCCTTATTCAAATCTCGAAGTCAAACCTGAGCTTCCATGCACCATCCTTTTTAAGGCAGGACGACATTAGCCAACCACTCGGGATGCTCGATACGTGGCCAACAAAGTTGCTTCTGAATTTCTTCCTTAACACCTTAGACTCCGGCGAGGTGTGCCTTCTGATTTACTATGTGGCTTAACCGTGTGTAGAATAGGCGGTGGAAATCTTTGAACTATAGGTAAGTGAGGCCTGGCATGTCCTCCTTCGACCATGGCCACATCCAGAAATATGACTGACATGTGTCAATCTGTTTATTCACTCGTGGGAGATAGGGAAGGCGATCCACTAATCTGGGGTGATCTACGGTACACGAAATGTCTCCATTTTCATCGAGCTTGAGTGTAACTTTCCTGTCCTCATTATCATAATTAAGACTCAGTGGCCACCTGGTGGGTCATACGTATCTCCCCATATCATTGCGTCGTATACATGTCTTTGCTTGGGGCTGGTGTAGGGTATAATCAGGAAAATCTTTGTGACCACGGCGAATACTCGAAAATACTGCATTGTCATTATTACCATGATGTCATCCAGCGGGTGACAAACCTGGGACATAGTGTCAAAAGAAGAGAATTGGGTCCACCAATTGGAATCCCTCATGAAATAGTATCATAAAGTAATATATGGTAGCAACAAACTATGTCAATAAGCTGAGCATGAAATTCCCGAACACATCAAAAGCGAATCGGGGCCGGGTGGGAAACATTCGAGTGCGGCCGATCTGGAGTCATGTCCATTGCGTCGGTGCAAGCGTCATAAAGTCATCCCGCGGCATCATAATCAATCATAGAAACTCCAAACATGTCAAAGTAGAATGGGGCCTGCAGTGATCGAGAAGCTTGGCCGGTCTGGAGTCATGTCCATCGTCCGTGTAGGTATCGGGAAGAGTCCTCCATGAGTTTCATCCCAGAATCCAGCAGAGTGGTCATTGGATCTGTAGGAAGCTACATGGAAAACCTGTGGCTCATCCGTTGATGGGGTGCAACCTGTGTGGCTCAGTGGCTTAATTGGTCTCGAAATTAAACAAATATGTCTCAGGACATCTTGGATGTTACGGATCTCGACCAGTCTTTGAGCCATGGTCAACTTTCCTGCGTGCGGGTCCATGCTGAATCTCTGGTCAAATAGTCAGCAGCAGAAGAGTGTATGGGGCGAAAGGGGATGTCGAGATGAATCTTGGGGACATCATGAGCTCCCTCTCTCTCTACGGTCATTGCCATATGTCGCGCGTAATCGCCGTTGAGATGCAGCTGACCGCGGAAATATGTCGCGATCAGTGTAATAATGTAGCTGTGCATTCCCTGCGTGGCGGCTGAAGCCCTGAACCCGGGGACATCATAAGACTTGTCTCTCATCATGCTAAGCACCCAGGTATCTTATCTTAGTAGATGACATGTTTTCATGTCCCACTAGTTAATCCTCTGAGCTATTAACTGACAGTGAGATGTGAAACTGCAGTCGTCTTAGTCATCCCTCATTGTATTTGATCTTCATTATAGTTGAAGAATGTCATTTATCCTACATGGGCTGTATCGTGATATTAAGCCCTCATGTATGACCTTCACCTTTTAGTGGAGGGAAGATGGTATAGCACCAGCCTCGTAGATCGAGGCGATTAGAAAAGTGGATTAAGATGGTCAGGGATCTCAAAATACAGTATGGAGTATATGGCGGACCAATCCCATGTGTGTGTGTCTTTGGTGTACCCAAAGCGTCTCTGGTCCCATATACCTTGTGATGTGGCTGGATGGCCAATCGGTGAAAGTCTAAGGCAATCGATAACCCGGTGGACAAACGATTTAGAGCGACCCAGGTGTCGTCAGAACTGATGGCACCTCCAGGCACACAGACTAAGCAACATCAATGAATAAGGGACGAACATGGCTTAATCCCTCAGGTGGTAAATCATTGTCATAAAGTAATATTATGCATAACCTTAGCCACTATCATTGACCCAGAAAGTGGATCGGGGTCACGGTAGTAGTAGTGTCAACTCCAGTCAAAATTCAAGAGCCCTTATCAACGCATCTCTATGTCTTGGATGAGGCAATGGCTCAATGATGGAAGGGCTTTGAGTAGTGCGTGTTGGCGTCATTTTAAAAATCATCCTTCTCTGAATATCTCTGGCATCAATGCGTTAAAAGAGGTCTCTATCATGGGTGAGAGTGGGGCCTACCACTCCACTCCTCGTAACAAATAAGACATCTCTATGTCTTGGCCATTACTCCTCAGGGAACAAGGAATGAAAGTGTCATGGAAGAACATATTGCAAATATCGTGATATTATACATCATGGGAACATCATCTAGAATCAATCCTAAAATGGAATTTGGAGACTCTTGACCTGGGTATACACTTTAAAATCTAAGTTTGCATCTGTTGATTATTTGAAACCTCTCCATCCAATCTAAGTCATCGATATCTCATCTCTTGAATACTCAATCAAATGCGCCCCAGAATGATGCAGCTCACAGTGTGTGTTGGTGGTAGTTGTAATCTGGCGAGGCGTCTAAATCAACCAAACCTTGATCAATGAGTACGAATAAGTAACTGATGCGGCACAATTATGCAGTATCATGACCGGCTCTTTGTTGATAAGCACGGTGAAGATCTGCCTGAATCCGAGGTGGGGTAAAGTTTGTAGTGGTGGTGATATTAGTGGAATAATCAAACCCCCTTGACCAATCTTTGAAATGCCAGACTCGATTGGCATCGAGTTGTATAAATTACCTAATGACCTCGGTGGAGGTGGTGCTCTATACTCCCGAGTAGTGCTTGTACAGTAGCTTCTGGCGCACAGTAGCATATCTTGTTTGTGGTGGCAGGATGTAGAAAAATCAGAGCTGTGGTACAGAAAGAATGCGTGCATGTGACCCACATACATCATGCGGTAAGGAGTGTCTGAAAGCGTAATCTGCAAAAACGGAGGGTGACGTGGGGACTGTGTCTGTCATGCAATGCTTTAACATCCAGATGAATGGGTCAGACCCTGGCTAACTGCCCCAGTCTAAAGGAGATGGGTCTGCCACCGTCTTTGATATATCTGATACCATAGGGCTGAACGATGATCCCGAGTATGCAGCAGGAAGCCCATGAGATGCTAGCAATCATCTTTGATCGATCGCGCTACGGGGTCTATCTATAATGCATTTCTATCTTCTCCCTCCATCGGGAGATAAGTAAATGGCAGACTCATCCGGCCTGCGAGGGCATCGACTCTCTCAGGGATACGTCCCTTCTGTTATTAAAGAATCTTTGTCGATAAACTCTTGTCCCAAATCGACCCATGTCCTCGCTCGAAGATGTGTGCAAACCAGCATTTGGCACCTTCGATGTGGAGGAAAAAGCATAATCATCACGTGCCTCAATCCGATCTATGCTGCGCATATGTGTGTATAGCTGCAAGTAGTCTGAGGCACCTATCCCGATATACCTCGATATATCGCATAAGACTCATTTTGGCTCAAGCATAGCTGGAAGGTCATCATATCCCCGTCGACCTATAACTCCATGAAACATGCGGAGACACGATCCCTGCTGCTCAATCCCTATCAAATGCAGACTTAAAGTGTCATCTTAATAATCGGTCGCGGGGAGTCCTGACGAAATCATAGCATGGCCCAGTCTTGCCATATGGGAACAAAAGCTCTAACTGCGGGGCTTGTGGGACAGTGGTAGTGGTGGGGTGGGCATATAGTGCGATGTCGTGGAATTGAGATAATGGTGAGGAATTAGTTGATTAATGCCCAAAAAAGTGCAATTTTGAACCACATGTAGATAGGTTTGAGTGCTTTGTACATTAATCATGTCATTATATCTCTGATTGGAAGTGTTCTAGTCTTCTTATTGATACTTCTTTTTATTTAAAGAGTATTTTTGGCTGTTTTGCGGGCTTTACTTTGCTTGGAGTTCAATGTCGAGGATGAATGATGAATCATGGGGAGTTTGAACTCAAGTCTCGGCCATCAGTGACCCCAGATTCAATGAAAGCCAAAGCCAAAATGAAAATTCGTACGATTGAGGCATGAGGCAATGCGTGAAGATCAACAATGCGGGGATTTTTCGCTGGGGATTGAAATTTAGTAGTTACGAATTTTTCGCAGCCTTACTTTGAAAAGTACCGCAGCTCGCAACACCAAATTTCGCTAAACCCATCCCAAATTTATTAACGTTTATGCGAAAAACTTTGATTAACTACTCACCAAAGAATTTCGCTAGCTTAAGCGAAATTTCGCTAGCTAGCGAATTACTTCATCATGAAATTTCATGTTTTAGCTAGACTGTTCGTTAATAGTTAATATGAAATTCCTCGATAAGCGAATTGATGCCTCGTCATGCTTTGTAATTAATGCGAAGCTAGCCTCGAGCTTGGTGTATTACTTAATTGTCGACTAACTGGCCAATTTCATGGTTTTTTTGGTATTTTCATACCTTGAGGAGGCTATATAAACTCACTCTTGTTTTTGTAAGAAAGGGAGAACAATTGGTGAACAATCGTGGAAGATATTTTGTAAGTTTTTATTTTTGTAAATAAAGTCTTTATTTTAGAGTTTGCTTTTATTTCTTTTCTCTCTTCTCTATATTCTTTCTCTCCACTTTCCGGCTGCCAAACACACCTCTTGAGGATAATGACTCAGAGATGCTTCCAGCTAACCTCCTTTGCTGAAGAGGAGCTCTCATTTTTTAGTGGTGGGCATATCACATGTATCTCTTGTATTAAAAATTTCTGAATTGAGTGTATTTATGTTTCTTATTACCAGAAACTTAAGTTGCATAACATGGGATGTTTGGTTGGCCAATACTCTCAGCCTTTAGAACATTGTTCTTTAGATGAAGTTTCGAACTCAGATAATATTATGTTAGGGTTCTTCAAATTAGGGTTAAATAGCATTTACGGTTATTATTTTGGCTTGATACTCTCCATGCTTTAGGATGAATTAACCGGGTGAGAGATGCTATTCATTGTTCTTTAGATAGTGTCTTTGCAGACTCCTGATGATAATTTAAATGTTGGGTTTTTAAACTAAAAGAGGCAGCCTTTGCATGCTACTGTTTTGACTGACCGGAGATGTTTCATGGTGAGTTTTCTAGTTAAATATAGATCAGGGTTATCACATGATTATATCTTGCATAGAGGATAAGGCTTGAGGACACTTTTAACCTTAGTTATTATTGACCCTGTTCTTCAAAGATTAACTTTTCACACTTCTTTCGGTTTTTCACAATTTCAGTTTTCAAACCATTCCCATTGTTTTGACTGATCGAAGTCCAAATAAGAAAGCGCACCTTCATGCCTTTGATGCAAGTATTTTAGGATGACAATCCACAGTGTTTGATCTGAACCGCTATCACTGCAGTAGCTTGACTCGGTAGTAGAACAGGTGTATATAAATTTTGTTGATTTTAGCTCGACTGGCACGAATCAAATGGCGCTACATTCTTCAGGGATGTTGCCCAGGCTTCTGAATGGTAAGTTGAAGTACGCCGCGTTCATCACAGAGTAGAAGGTAATAACTTTTCTCTTTTGACTTCGATTCTTGAGGCTGGTTGCTTCCTTACATGTGTTACCCATTGTTGATTCAGTTTTATTCGATGAGTTTGTATTTTAGTTAGTTCTTAATCTTTTACGAGTTGTTTGTTGCTCTTTATTTGCTCTACTTCGTTGTGTAACAATTGTATCAAACCGATTAGGATGAAGAACACTCCCAGGTGATTGAATGGGATGGTACACAAATTGAACCGACTAATTGAAGTTGAGGTATTCAGCTAATACCATGGATCCATAGAAACAGCAGAGTAACTAGGGCGTGGATCAAATCACCTATGGGACCATGGGGATGCATCACCACTCTGGGTTTAGTGCTCGTCCTGTATCATCCTCAT
The DNA here is from genome assembly GCA_016808115.1 of Tetrastigma voinierianum. Classification (NCBI taxonomy): domain Eukaryota; kingdom Viridiplantae; phylum Streptophyta; class Magnoliopsida; order Vitales; family Vitaceae; genus Tetrastigma; species Tetrastigma voinierianum. Next base: position 88,120 of record JAEQBH010000595.1, read on the forward strand.
GCTGAAGATGTAGCGGTGGGAGCCATATTTGGCCTCCATACACATATCCATGGGTATGGAAAATGAAAGTCAAATACGTCAGCCAAGGGATTTTGGGGTTTTCTGCTGGAAGTGCTGTGATGGACATGGTTGCTGAAGTAAAGGCATTTCCATTGATAGGGATGACGAGAGATATGGCTCAGCTCATTAGGGCACAGACCATTAAATTAAAATTTTGTGTTGGGTGAATTCTTGAAAAAAGTTTCTTGATTACTCACAGACCAATAATTTGAAAGAGACAAATCTATACTTTTGCGACTCATGATGGTGAGAGATTTTACGGTGTTGGAAGGTTATGACAAGTAAGTGCACCTTTTAATCATAGGTTTGATACTTGGATGTTGGTGAACCATTTCTATGGTGGTATATACTCTATATGAAACAATTGTTGGAAACTATGTGTGGGTGAAATTTTGGTGAAACCATCTGATGAGGCTTGGATTTTTTGAACTATGTATTGAAACATAAGCTTGGACAGACCCTAGTCTAGGGAGTTGAAAGGTAGGGCCATTGGAATCAGGGAGGACTTGTACATATTTTACATGAAGGCAGGGATAAACAGAAAGAATTGATCGGTTTAACTCAAAGAATGGATGATCTGGAAATGAAAGTAGGCATGAGGAAATACAGAAACGTTCAATGAGTTATGTGCTATTACATTTTCATGATTTTCAATCAAATAATTACCACTGAGAACAGCTAAACCATGCCCATGCCATAAGTCAAAATAAACCACCCATAGATGTTTCATATGGTGACACTATTTAATTGGAGAAATTGTCCAAATTTGTCCTTGGAAATCAAACCCTTGTATCGCCCATGAGAGCCTGTGACATTACGATTTCACTTCAATACAACAACAGATGCCTCCGATATCTTCCCCTGTTGAACAGGCAATCCTGAATTTAAGTAAGGTGGTGGGCATATTTGTAGAAGAACAGAAGGTGCTGAATATCCAAACTAGTCGAGAAAATTAGACGGTAGAAAGTTCACTAAGCGGGGAAATTGGGCGATATGCATTTGGAGATTTCAAGCATCTGTCGTGATTGCGAGTTCGAGAAAAAGGAAGAGGCCCTTTCCGGCTATGATATCAGTGGTGAGATAGAAGCAGGTATTAGGGGACTTAAGTAGCCCGGTAAAGTTAAAGGCGGTTGTGACTTTACGAAGTGGAAGAATTAAAGCCACTTGAAGGATCAAAAGCCAGTCAAGTCCCGGCTCCATTAGTGGCCGAGCCACTTAGAAACGATCGATTAGACGGGAAATAAAGGTGGAATACCCCCTCCATTTGTGAGATTCTCCGAAGAAAGAAACATTACGTTCCGCAGACGAGAAATGTTGGAAAGTATTCGCGGCAAAGTAGAAAGTGAATATTGCTGATACGTTAAAAAGCGAGGTTCCTACTACATGAATTCTTAAGGATTTGTGCACGGTAAAAAAGGGTCTGATGTAAATAAAAAGGCCTTTTTTTAGCTGAGCAAGAAGTTAGTGCCGTTATGAGACGAAGACTCGGTGAAGTATAAGGATCGGGGATGTCCACACCCCGATCTCGGTGAATATTGGAGGCATCGGCGTGGAGGAGAAAAGCAGCTATTGGGCACAGGAGCTAGTGTGAATCTGTTCTGTATTGATATACGAGCAATTGGGTTTTAGGTGAGCGAAACCCCATCCATCACACTTCGCTCGTGACCAGTCTATTAAAATGCAAGGAACCGTTGAGGGCGTTCTTATACAAGTGGATGATTTTACTATCAATTAGATTTTGTTGTACTTGTCTGAGGAACCCGGTTGCAATAGGACCTAATCAGGTACCCATCATATTAGGAGACCATTTTTTTGGCTACTTCAAATGCAATCATCAATTACTTAGGAATGGAGTCATTGCAACTCACATTTGGAAATATGACGGAACTGATATTATTTTCATATGGGTAAAAGGCATATGCACTCGGAGGATGACTTTGGAAGTACGTAATTTTAGATACCATTCTGGAAGAACAGGCTAATCAACAGCAAGTGCAAGATATATTAACTTCAGAGTTATCCGATTGCCTGTTGAGCAACAAAAATTTCACGAAATGAGCTTAGTACAGGGGTACTGGAGAAAAGAATAGAAATTTTACCTGTTGGTAGTAATGAACCCAGGAACCTGGCAGAACTCGAACCCCTCCCAGCTGATTTAAAGTATGCATTTTTGGGAGTGATGACGGAGTGCCCGGTTATGCTGATTTCTTCCTTTTGCTAACCAACTGCTGTGAGCATAATCTCACGTATCTTCTCAAAGAATAAGCGGCATTGGGATGGAATTTTCTGATACGAAAGGCATAAACCCGTCCATTGCACTCATCATATCTATTTGAAGAGAGTCTACGGTGATGGCGGCCCAAACGGAGGTTGAATCCTATCTACAGGAAGTAGTTCGTATAGAGTCTTGAAATTGCTCGAGCTGGTATCATTTATCCCATTTACGATGTAGCACATGGGTTAGTCCAACTAGGTGGTGCCCTAAGGAAATCGGGAGTAACAAGCTGTGAAGCGAGAGGTTGAAGAATTGTCTACGGAGCTCACAGCCAGTTGGAGGTGTGTATAGATTATAGAGAGGCTGATGAGGTGACACGAAAAGACCACTTTCCATTGTGGTTCATCGTCGGTTCTTTGGAAAGAGTTTCGGGACACCCCTTCTAGTGCTTTTTGGATGGGTATTCAGGGTACTTCAGGATAGAAATTGCCCATAAGATCGGGAAAGACTACCTTTACTTGTCCATTTGGCACGTATGCTTATAGGAGGATGCCGCTTTTGGGCTTTATGCGCCCGAAGCCAGCACCCCGATGTATGCTGGTATGTTAAGTGACATAGTACAGGCGTATAATGGAGGTATACATGGATGATATCACAGTATATGGGGGTGATTTTGAAAAATGCTTAACGATTTGGAAGCCATCTTGCGGAGGTGCATAGAGAAGAATTTGGTGCTTGGCGGGAGAAATTCCATTTTATGGCGTAAACGAGGAATTGTATTGGGGCACATTATTTCTAGCGGGAATTGAGTTGATCAGCGAAGGTCGACGTATTTCCAAAATTGCCGCCCCCGACAAATGTAGAGAACAATTAGACAATTCCTTGGTAGAGTACGGGCTTCTGCAGACGGTTCATTAAGATTTTTCCAAAATTGCCAAACCTGTCTGAAGCTTCTTGAAGGATGCGAGGTCGTTTGGGAGAAAGATTGCAGAGTTTTGAAGAGCGAATTTCATTTGACCAACTGCCCCGATAGTTCGAGCACCCTGGTGGCGATTCTGCAGTTTGAGGTGATGTGTGATGCGAGTGATCTTGCTATAGGGCGGTACTTGGCGAAAGAAGATGGGAAACCTCGTGGTGTATTATCTTAATGAAAACCTGAATGAAGCATAGAGGAATTATACCCTTACGAGAGAAAGAGTTCTTGGAGTGGTATATGCCTTAGATAAATTCCGGCGTATTTGGTTGGGGCTGAAATATAGTCATTTTTACAGATCATTACGCTGAAATATCTCTTAACGGAGAAACAAAATGCTAAAAAGCAGACTCATCAGATTTAGGTTCTGTTACTTCGAGGGAGTTTAACTTGCAAATTAGAGATAAGAAAAGGGGGTGGAAAATGTGGTGGCGAGATCATCACATCAAGGTTAACTATAGCCCACGACACTCCTGATCCACCTATTAATGATGAATTTCTGAAGAATCCCCTAATGCGATTGGAAAGCTCCACGGTATTGCTCACATTGCAATTTCCTCACTACGGGAGAAATCCCGGTGAGTGGAAAGAGCCTGGGGACAAATCATTTCTTTGCTAAAATCCATTCCTATTATTGGGAAGAGCCTTTTTCTTATTCTGCATGCGGATCAAATCATCGGGAAATGTGTACACGAGGAGGCAATGAGGAATTTTAAACCATTGCCCGTAGAGTGCTTGTGGTGGTCATTTGCTTCCAGAAAACAGCAATGAAGGTCTTTCTGGTCGGGTTTCCTCACGGCCTTCCTTGTCGAGAAGCACACCAAATGCGTGTATGTGACAAATGCGAGGCTTGGGAAATTTGTCTCGCCAGTCAAATATGATGCCTTTGAACCCAAGTTTTAGTTGTTGAATTATTTTGATGTTTGGGGCATCGATTTTATGGAGCCCTTTCCCTCGTCATATGGTATCGTGCATTTTGGTGGGAGTAGACTATGTCTCCCGGAAATGGGTTGAAGCAATTCCTGCCAAAACCAATGACCAGTAGAGTGGTAATTATAAATTTTTTTGAAAGCGATATCTTTTTTCCGAGGTTTGGGTGCAAAAACCATTATTAGTGATGGAGGTTCTCATTTTACGTAATAAACCATTTGAAAACCTCATGGTTAAATACGATTGTGAAAAAAACCGCAAATTAGCCACCCCTTACCATCCTCAAACAAGTGAGTAGTAGAACTTACTTGACGGGAAATCAAGACCGACCCAATGAAGGTGGTAAGCACGAGCAAGGAAAAGGTGGTCTATCAAACTGCTTGATTCGCTATGGGCTTATAGGACAGCTTTCAAGACAATCCTGGGAATGTACCCTTATCGATTGGTCTATGGTAAGGCGTGTCACCTTCCAGTGGAGATCGAGTACAAAGCATGGTGGGCAATTAAAAAATTTGAATATGAATCCCCAAGTAAAGCGGAATCGAGAGGTTCCTTGATCTTAATGTAGATTGGAAGAAATACGGAATGATGTCTATTGGTCGAAAATTGCAAAGAAGTCGAAAGATGGCATGATCGATAATGATAACCGGAAAAAGAATTTTAAAGGGGGCCAGAGTTCTTTTTATGCGACTCGAGCTCCATCTATTTCGAGCGAAACCAGTCGATGGGCCAGTCCGTTCATGGTCAACGGGCATATCCCAGCGATTCGATGGGTTAATCAATCGGATGATAACCAGGTGTTTTAAAGTCGATAGGCAGTGAGCTTAACCCATGTGGTCGCGGCGAGGCCCGGCGGTGAAGAAATTCTCTCTTTGGATCCTCCTGAGCCACCTGATCCTCACCATACTTGGGGACCTGGTTAAAGGTAATTGTACATATCATGTTTTGTGCCTCCACTATGTTTAAATGTGTTTTTCTTTTCAATTGAAACGATTGAATTACTTTCTGATTGGACAATTGAATTGCTTCATGTTGGAAAGATTGAATCACTATTTGTCACTTATATCTTCCAGGAATGGAAATTCCATGCAGAACCGATTTTTGGTGGGTTAAGTTCTGCATGCTCAACTTGGGGAATTTCTCCCTTATGCTAATTCACACAGCTGCACTCAGTTGTTCGATAAATTTGTGAAATTGTGTGCCTTCTTTAAACTTTGTAGGCCCTTAGGCCATGTGTGACCTAGGATAGGTTTGTGTTACACTACTGTTGAAGATGTCTTGTCTTCAAAAGGAAAAGAAAGAAAAAGCAAAAAGAAAAAAAAACAAGAAGAAAAGAAAGAAGAAAAAGAATAATAAAGTCCATGAAGCTTTGTCTTGAGAGCACCGAGCCGCGGTCCAGGGGGTGTATGGCGGCGAGAAAGCCTTTGAGCAAATGCCTAAGCCTTGGTGGGTAGGAGTCATCGATTTTGTGTGTTAAGATTACATGGGTGGATAAGGTGAATTTAATGACTTGTGGGTGCTTAATTTTCGAAGTCATTCGGAGTCCGGGGTGAAGCCTTTAGAGTTAGTGGTCATTGATCCTTTTGGCCCGGTCACCACTAAACCTTGGTGGTTGAGGAGTCGGTGGACCCAGACCACGGACTTTGGTGAAGTCGGATTTAAGCATTGCACCCTCGATGTAAGGTAGAGATAAAGAAAGAAGAGTGTAACTAGCCCTATCTAGGTTGTTCAACAACTTAAGGCCATGTCAGTGCTAGGTTGGGGGGTGTTGGCGAATTTCACGAGTTTATTGGCTTAATGCGGTTACAAAAGAACCATTAGACTTAGGTGGAAATTCGAGTTGAGAATTATGGATCCAATATTGACCTCGAATTGTTCTTGTATGGTTTTGATTCTTTCATATCGGTTTACAACTTTGATTTCAATTTCTCAAGTTAAGGTAATGTTTATATGTATATAAACCCTTTTTGAATCATAACCTTTTTGCAAATCACCACATGCATCTCCTTTTTCTTTATTTTGCATTCTTTAAGGGGTAGCAGCGTTTCGGTTAAGGGGGTGTGATTAATGCCAAAAAAGTGCAATTTTGAACCCTATATTAGATGAGTTTTGAGTGCTTTTGTACGTGTCGTAATATATATACCCGATTGAAGTGTTCTAGTCTTCTTAGTAGTACTTATGCCATTTAGAAGTATTTTTGGAGCATTTTCGCGGGCTTTGCGCACTTTTGGAGTTCAATGTCGAGATGAATGATGAATCATGAAGTTTGAACTCAAGTCTCAGCCATCAATCGGCCCAAGATTCAATGAGAAAACCAAAGCAAAATGAAGAAAATTCAATGCAGTTGAAGACAGGAGGCAATGCAGTGAAGAATCAACAATGCAGGGATTTTCGCTAGAGTTGCGAAAATTTTCGCTAGGATTGCGAAAATTTCGCAACCTTAGCGAAAATTTCGCAACCTTAGCGAAAACACCAAATTTCGCTAGACCCATCCCAATTTCGCTAGCACTGTTCCTTAGCGAAAAAGAGCCACAGTTAAGCTACTCACGGAATTTCGCTAGCTTAGCGAGAAATTTCGGTAGCTAAGCAGAATTTTCATCCTTAGCGAAATTTCATGTTTTATTTGGGCACATTGATTTCGCTAGTTAGCGAAATTCCTCGACCCTAAGCGAAAATTGATGCCTCGTCATGCTTTGTAATTATTGCCCGAGCCGCCTCCAAACTTGGTGCCTTGTTGATTGTCGATAACTTGCTTGATTTCATAGGTTTTTGGTATTTTCATACCTTGAGGGAGGGCTATATAAACCCCTCTTGTTTTGTAGAAAGGGAGAACAATTGGTGAACAATGTGGAGAAGATATTTTGTAAGTTTTTAATTTTTGTAAATAAAGTCTTTATTTTAGGTTTTGCTTTTATTTCTTTTCTCTTCTCTCTCTTCTTTCTCTCCCTTTCACATTTTTATGAAACACACCCTCTTGAGGATGGCAATGAGATCTTAGGCCAGCCTCCTTTCTTTGAAGAGGAAGGAAGCTAGCTTGGTGGTGGGGCATATGCATGTTGTCCTCTTGTATTAAAAGCTACGGGTAGTGTATTTATGGCTCTTATTCTCAAAACTTAGTTGCATAACATGGGATGTTATTGATTTGGCCAATACTCTCCATGCTTTAGGACTGTTGTTCTTTAGATGGTTTTTACGAGCCTCTGAGATAATATTTACATGTTAGGGTTCTTCAAATTAGGGTTAAATAACATTTATTGTTATTATTTTGGCCAATACTCTCCATGCTTTAGGATGCGATTACTCGAGGTGAGAGATCTGCTTCATTGTTCTTTAGATGGTCTTCTGAGCCTACGAAATGATAATTTAATGTTAGGGTTTTAAACTAAAAGGGGCCATAACTGCATGCTACTGTTTTGACTCAAATAGGAGATGTTTCATGGGTGAGGTTTGCTAGTTAAATATAGATCCGGTTATGCCATGGACTATATGTTGCATGTCATAACGAGGATAAAACCGAGGACACTTGTTTGCCACCCCAGCTTGCGAGTTAGTGACACAATTAGCCAAAAGTTAACTTTTTCACACTTTAACTTTCGGTTTTCCTGTTTCGAGTTTTCAAACCATTCCTATTGTTTTTTGAAACCCCGAATCCAAAGTCAAATAGAAAGCCTTACCTTCGCTGCACTGATGCAAACCATTTTTAGGATGAAAACCCATCCCAGTGTTCGATCCTGAACCCTTTATCTGCCGGTAGCTTGACTACGGCGTTAGTAAGGCTTAGGTGTATATAAGAGAATTTTTGTTGATTTTTTAGCTCGGCCCTGCGTAGCGCGAGTCGGTGGTGGAGGTGGAACTGTATAGTCCTGATGTACGGTGGGTCCAGATGATGGTGGTTGTGGTGGAGGTGGGGTAGATTCAAGCGGGGTGCTCCGGGATTGGCGATGATTGGGCTGCCATACGATCCTCTGTCCCGATCGATATAGCATCCGGAGATGCCATGGTATCTGTAATCTCGAAGCTAGGCAGTGTGATAGCGTATTGAGAGTCCATATCACTATGATTTGATGCATTCCTAGCCATTGTGTGAATCTGAATCTCTAACAAGTCTACCTGCGTCCAGAATCAAGCTCGGGAACCAGTCGCTCTTAATCAATAATCTGGAAGAAGTAAAGAGGCGTAATGGAGTCTCCATATTTATCGATCAGAAAATCCAATCGTTATGCAATCCTGATGAAATCCTCTAAGGAATGAGCTAACATGTTGATGTTAACATCTAATCGATAAATGGCTCCACATGCGGGGCGACATTCGACATGGTAATACCTTAGGGAGTAAGATGCCTCGGAAGCTAACAAAGAAAATGATCTTAAAAGGCTAGATGACTGTACCCACAACGATACACAACCGGAGATCCTAATCAATAATCAATCAACAATCACAATGACACACTGGCCACGCAAGTATCCATGAAATCTAGCTCAGGGCTATATAGGTCTTCATTGCTCGGACATCCGTCATCTCCATAGTGCTCCCATACATTGATATAGCCCTTATGCTAGACCCTATTCTAAACCCCTAGCTTGGTCGAAGGCAAACAGTTGGGAATGACTCCCCCGAAACAACTCAAGCAATCAATGAGGAATAATCGACCAAGACTAGTGATTCAGAAACAAGGGGATACAACTGTGCCCCACAAACATAAACAAATCAAGCAGTCATGCAAGAGAAAGGGTAGTCATGCAACAAACAATCATGCACAAAGAGCAAGCCTATCACAAAATCTACACACATTCTGATTTCTCTAAGCCTAATCCCAAATGTTATATCTAGATACCGATTAATAATGAGAAAGCATGCTATAATCCAAAAGGTGAACACCTGGCTTATAAACAAATCACGGATGTAGGCGAAAACCCGATCAGAGTGTATGATCGCCGATTATCTATGGCAGCACAAGGCTTCACAGATCGAGGGAGAACCATGTGCTCAAATGGGCCCCATTCGAGTTCAGTTTGATCCTCTTATGAAACAGGAGATTGGGTTCGTTCCCCCGATCGTCGCCAATTTGTGGACCATACCCGATCCACGGGCCGGCGCGACTCGCTTTTAAATGAAAGGAAAATGTAAAAAAAAAATGTGGGTTGATTTTCGAGTTTTGGAAAATCCGTCCCCAAGGAGGAACAGTTTTGCTTTGGAGTCGCCACTTACTTTTATTTTTATTTTTAAGTGGGAAAACCATGTAAGAACAAAAAACTGATGACTCAGTATGGAAGCGGTCTGCGAAAACTAGATTTGCAGATTAGGGATCCAGAATTTACCTATCGGGAAGGTACCTCATATGAGGTAGCACCCCTCTAGGCCCGGAACTCGGTCTCTACTAGTGAATTGGGTATGTAGGAGCATATGGGTCACAGATCAGACAGTCTCCTTGGCTAAACATACAACTTAGATCATACCAACCTAAATGGTATCTAGCATGCTTAAAAACACTCAACGAGGGCGGAATGGCGCGTGCGTGGTCCACGGCCCGTATTTACATCACGGAGTTAACCATGAACCTGCAAGCATGCGGACACCCAAACACAAAGCATCCTATGTAAAATTCATTACCCAACATTAGAGCACATACCTGTGGTCCCTATGTGTGCATAAGAGGTTAGTCTTGCATTTGGAGCATACTGTTCTCAAAATTAAATATCAAAAGCAAAGCAAAGTACCCAAACTGTCGTTCCGGAAAACCTAACTTGATGAGCAAAGCGGGTTCGATTTCTAACCAGCTGATCCGAGATGGTTGAAAAGATTTCAAAAATTTCAGAACCTTCCTTACAAAGTTAGGAATTCAAAGATGGCAGTGCAATTCCGACTCAGAATGACCCGAGAACCAACACAAAAAACACAAACTACTAGCGCAATTCGGCAAACCCGAAGACTAATGAACCAGCTGGTTTGGTTTTTAACCAGTCAAAAAGTTGAAAAGATTTGAAAAAATTTCAGAACCTTCCTTACAAAGTAAGGAATTCAAAAAGACAAGCAGTGCAATTCAGGCTAGAATGACCAAGAACCAGCACAAATAACACAAACTACCCAAGCGAATTCCAGCAAAGCGAGGAACCTAATGAACCGGTAGGTTGGTTTCCCAACCAGTCCCATCGGTTGGTAAAATTTAAAAAATTCAGAACTTTCCTTGCAAGTCAAAAGTCCAAAAAACAAACAGAGTTCAATTAGACTCAGGGTAGCCAAGAACCCGAAACACAAGCAAGCTAAGAAATTTACCTAATTTGAGTTCCTGCAAACCTAACCTAATGAACCGACTGAACTGGTTTCCAAACAAGTCCATCCCATTGAGAGAGGCTCTCAAAATTTTTCATAACTTTTCTAAACAAGTCAGGAATCTAACAAAACAAACGGTGATCGATTCTCAGCTCGGATGAGTGAGAACCAGCCAACAAAATCATTACCCAAAGCGCCATTCTAGCCAGGCAGAACCTAATGGGCAAGGCGATGCGGTTTCCCAACTTGATCCATCCGTTGAGAGAGGCTATCAAAACTTTCCAGAACTTTTTAAAAAAGAGTCAGAAATCTAACAAAATAAACGGTGATCGATTCTCAGCTCGGATGAGTGAGAACTAACTAAAACCAACCAAACTACGCAAGCGCTGCGAGGCTGACAGGCAGAAGCTTTCACGTATGGCGTGAAAACCGGCTCAAATGATTGAGGGAGAAACCTCAAATTTGATCAGAATATCTCTTAAAGAATAAGAGTGGAACAGTTTATTTCTTACCTCTTCCTAAAAGCGAAAAGAAACAAACTAAGCATCGAAGCAAAATCGGTAAAGCGTCTGCGTTTGAGCGGGAAAAATGTCTGCAAAGGTCCTTTCGCTTTGATCTTTCTCTCCTTTTGTACTCATTCCCACTCAGCCTCTGAGCCTGCAGTTTTTTCACCTTCAAGCTTTGGAAAGAGCCCCAAATCGGTCTCGAGCTTGACTTCCCATTATCCTCTCCTCATTTTAAATACCCAATTTGAATATCTTAAGATTTGACTTGCTTCACCTGAGTATCCACATGGATTCATGGTGGGCTGCATGCGTAACAAGCCAAGGCCCAAAATGGACCCAAAATACTGCCTATGGTCGAACTGGAGCTTATGGGCCCGAACCATATAGGATTTGGGCTCGAAATCCTGAAAATCGCTCCGCACAAAATTTATCGATTACTTAGGTTGAACCAGATGCCAACCCAGTCCATCGGTTGAAAATATGAAATTTTGATAGAATGTTTCCTGAAGAATAGGAGACCAACAAAAAAACGGTGCACCATTCCAAGTCGGATGAGGAGATATGGTCGAAACAAGGAGGAGTGCTCACGAAATCACCCCGAAGCGATGTGGTATGCGTATTATACGATGAACCAGTCAAACCAATTAGTCAAGCGGTTGAAAAATTATGAATTTTTAATAAAAAACCTCCTTGGAAAATAAGAATCCAACAAAACAAGCGGTGAACACAATTACGAGTTCGGACCGAGGAGATATGATCGAAAGCAGCTCAGAGTGCTCGGGTGACATACTCCTAATAAACTTTGATTAGGCTAAAACCTCGAGGGCCCCACTTGCTTCCTAGCACGATGCCAATAACTAAAATAAGCCATGATGACACTCCTAAAGTGAACTACATACGCACTCAACGGACCACATACAAAAGCTGCAGGGCTCGAGAGGCAGTAGCACAAAGGCGCAATGGTGTTATATGAGAACGATGGGTGAGTGTGACACCCATAGGATAAATGCAATTGTTGAGGGGAAAAATTGAGGGTCTACAATACTTTCTGCAGGAAAGATGATTTCTAACAATAGAGTTCTTTCAATGGAAGCTGAGCTTCTCAATTACTTAATTACAGCAGCGGTAGCTCCATGATCGAGAACCACTTTGTAAATCAAGCTGAGTTCGAATTCCAAAATTTGTTTGGACTTGAGCAGAATCAGAACCTTGTGATAATTTAGAGAAATAGCATTACGCATTCGGATTCAACTGCTTGACTAACATCAAGATCCAGAAATTCAAAGGAAATAACAATCTACTCTAAAATATTAAAACTAAAAAAAATAAAAAGAAAAGAAAATTAAAATACAAGAGCCTTGACTACCAGGATCTCTCGTTACGAAGCGACGAAACTGCTATCCTTCAGCGCATTTGCTTGGTATAGGGTTCTGAAGTTGGGCCCTAACTTTGATGTGTCATCTTAGTACGGTTTGAATTCAAACTGGAGTTGGTTTATTGTTATTCGCGACTCCATTTTTTGTGTCGCGACCTTGCCTTGAGTTTGATGTCGCGACATTGTTTCCTTGTCACGACTTCACTTATCTGCTTGTGAGCTGTTTTTAGTGACACCAATTCCACGTCGCGACTTTACTTGTCTCAGCGTCTGGTAGCAGCAGCTTTCACTTAGTCACGACTTATATTTAGTTCCTTCAGCCCTTCCTATGTCGCGACCTTGATTCTCTGTCGCGACATCGGTTGTTCCTTGCATTTTGTCTATCCAGTCGCGACTTGGAATTTGAGTTGCAACTAAGTCAAGCCTCATGCTGGTCGTAACTCCTTGTACGTAGTCATGACATAATTTTTATGTCTCATTGCTAGTTGATGTCGCAACATCAAATTCTTGTCGCGACCTACTTTCCCTGTGTTCAACTTATACAAAGTCGCAGCTTGACTTGCCTTGTAAAGACCTGCTTAGCTCCTGTGGTGACTTGTTGTTGTCGCGACATCAGTGCAGTAATCGCGACGCAAAACCTTTATCACTTATCCATTCTCTCGAAGGTTCATCTTACAGTCGCGACCTCCCCAAAATAACGTCGCGATCTAAATTCACTGCCCTGCTTGCCCTACGATGCAAACCCTAGGACCAATTCTGGAGTCGATCTTGATCATCGCGACCTCTTCTTAATGTCGCGACTTCAATGTCCCGATCCTTTGAAGATTTTTGTGTAGCGACCTCTCTTCCCCCTTGTCGACTTCCATATCTATTGTTATGCCTTCGATTAATCGCGATCTTAAAATTGTGTCGTGACTGGTTTTTTCATCCTTCCATTAACTTTGTGGTTGCAGCGACTTGGAATTTTATTTGCGACCAGCTGGGTTCACGCCTTATAATTGCCCTTGTGTTGCGGCGGGGTTTTGTAGTGCTGACGCGATGCTTCTTCATTCTGTCGGAGCGTAGCGACATCCGATCTTTTCTTTCGTGCATCTCTCATGTCGTGACTTCTTTTCCTTGTCGCGACTTCAATGTTGGATTGCGACATCCACAGGTAGCCAATTTTCGCTCCTTTACTTGCAATTTCTTCTTTCTCTTGAATTTCTGTTCTTTGATGGTTTGGTGAGTTATTCCACATTTACGCATATCATCAGTCTTTTATAGAAATTAATCAGAAAAATAGACTGAAAATGGATGACTTTTAAGCTCATCAGTCTCCATCTAATTGGTGTGCTGAATTGCTTCACGGCCACGTTGATTGGTGCATAGCCTTTTCAATGCACTGCCGGTGTTTTACGTCCCACTACATAGCTACTATGAACACAACAAACAGAAACCAACGAAAACAAAGGCCAAGGTTAATATTAGCTAAAATGAAAACAAGGCTTCAGGTTGCCTGGTAAAAAAAAAATTTTCAAACTCCCAATAAGTGAAATTTGTAAACTTCCACAGCATAGAAGAAGCGCAAGTGGGAAAATGGTAAAGTAAAAAAAGAAATGAGATTTCATAACACTTGTGATGTGAATCACAAGTTCACGGCTTCTCTTTCGCTCGGGCACCATCCTCGACAACGGCGCCATTTGATTCATACCCACGATGGGGTGTATCGAATCAGCAAAATTTATATCCTAAATCTGCTGGTAAGCGGAGCTGCTGCCCGGTCTGATGCTCTAGGTCAAACCACCGGGGGATGGGTTTTCTTCGTACAAATGACTTACAATGAGCTTACAACTGGTGAATTAAATTTGGATTTTAAGGTGGTGATAAAAACAGTGAGGGTTTTGATGATGAAAACAGAAAATAAACTAAAGTAAAACAAGAAAAATATTAAAAGAGATCGCCTTGAAGTATCAGGATGTTGGGCTTGGGATTCTATGGCAACTGAGGGTTTCCAGGGTTCATTTCCTCGCGTTGGGGAGGATGACCTATAGTCGTTTCGGCAGGATCTTCATTTAGCTTTAAAACTAAACCCTATGATTTTCTCTTTTGAAAAACAGCATTTATTGAGCATTGTGCTTCCAAGCGGTGAAAGCGTGACTCCACCCGATCTGCCTCCACGGTGACAAATAGAAAGCAACTAATGAGTCTCGGTGGATCTAACGATAAGCATCCACTTGAACCACGGAATTGTCGAATCTTGATCAAAGAAGGCACATCAAAGAGTTCTAACCTAGATTGAAGAATTTGAAACTAAATGCTCAGCTGCTTGCGTTAAAAAGCAGGGGAACCAAAGTTTACCTTAAAATCATTGCCTAGTAGCCCTCCTCTTCAAGGAGACAAGCAGTCTAGCCAACCATCCTCCGAGTTATCATCCTCAGGGTGTTTGGCAGCCGAGAAAAGGAGAGAAAAGGGAAGAAAATGGAGCATAAGAGAAAAAGACAGGAGCATTGAAAGCTTCCCGTCAAAACTTTATTTATTGATTGCAAGTTGATACAGACTGAGGCTTATATATGCTCAGAACAAGGGGAAATTACAAAAACAACCAAAATCATAAGGTATTAGAAGGGATAAAATGGGAAGAAAACAAAATTGTTCGAAAACAGGAGAGCTAGCCAAAAGTAGGTGAACAATGATCGGCAGGAGACATGAACAAGGTTTCGCTGATGAATATGGTCAAGTAGAACCAAATTTCGTGACTTTCCATTTTCTTTGTATTTTTCTCGTCTTCTTTCCTTCTAGTCTCTCGATCCGCAATGTCAGTTTGACTCAATTTCATGGTTTGGATCAACTCAATGGTAATTTCTAAGATAAATAAATTTCTTGAAAAACTACAAATTAGTCACAAAATGCAATCAAGAGGAATTAATAGGACTTTAATGTGAAAATCAAGTTAATTACGCTGATTAGTACACAAAAGTGCTCAAACCTAAATAAAACAAGGTTCATAATAGCACTAAGTACTCAATCAGCAACCCATACAACAATTTCTTTCTAAGTTTTATTAGTCAATTTTTTTTTTAGTTAGACTTAGGTGTTGTTTTACTATTAAAATTTTTATTTTTTTTAGTGGTTTTTACAAGTTAGAAAGGGTGCAACAGACATGGAATTTTCATTTATTGCTTCCAGAATGCAAACAAGGCTACAAGGGGGAGTAATTCTGATTCCATAAACTTGTTTTTAATATGAATGCATGATTAAAGTTTGAAGGAATTGGAATTCCCAATTCATTGTTGAATTTGATGCTTCGATTATCTACCTTGATGAACAATTGAATGATGAGGATGAATGGTTCTCGTTCAATTCGTTTATTGATTTAGTCTGTAGCGACTCAACTGCTCTCGAAGATTAGAGGTTTCAAGTCGCGACATGCTTTTGAGGTCGCGACCTGAGTTTGAATTGAAAACAATAAAATTTTCCAAGTCGCAACATTAACTGCTAGGTCGCAACAAAATGTGTGAGTTTTAAAAGACTGAGATAAGGCACAATGTCGCAACATTAGGATGTAGGTTGCAACCAGGAAAAACAAAAGAAGAGAGAGATAGGTTGCGACATTAATTTATTGGTCACGACCACTTCGGGGTCACGACAAACCTAAATAGGTCGCGATCATAATTGTCTAAAATGCAATAAATTGAGGTTTTAAACCTTTTGATTTGGGCGTCGCAACTTTAAATGAGACAATTAGTGCTAGCAATTAGTGTTGTAACTTAGGCATTAATGTCGCGACATTCCAAAAGACAATGATGACATTAAGCCCCTTCATCATAAAGACTGAAACTGAATAGCCAACTTTGTCCAGAATTCCCATCCAGTTACATCTTCACCCAACTTTCCATTCTCTTTCTCTCTTCGACTACCAAAACCCTAAAACCAATGCCCAATTCCTAACTCCCACCCATGGCGGATAACCAAATCCCTGTTCCGGATCTTAACATAATAATCACGAGCCTATGAGTGAACACGCTTAAGGAGTGGGATGGTGTTCACTGAACCCGCCTCCGAGACTGTCACGGCCGCAACTTAAAACCTACCACAAGAAGAGCCACCGAGGAAGAAAGGGCAGCAAAAAGACAAAAAACAGTGAGGCGCACGGAAGAAGAAGAAACATAGAGAAACAAAGACTTCGTTTCACAGGCTAAGGATTATGAAATAGCAATACAATAAGGCTTACGAATGTTTTAGAAGTCGATTTCCCCTTTTTTCCAGATTATAGAAAAGAGAGGTTTGGGAGAGCTTTCAGGCAACAACAATGTGACCCAGATTCTTTCGTCTAGACAGGGAATTCTATGGAAACATGGTAGGGAGGAGAGAAGACACAATTTATGTACGAGGAGTCTAGGTACCTTTTGGGCGCAAGAGAATCAACGAAATGTTCAAATTAAAGGAACTAAAGCACAGTTCAAAATTTAAGAAGTCAGGAAAATCCCCACCATGAGAAGATTATACACTACTTAATCGGTGGGTGGTGAAGGAAGCCACGAGGAAAAACCCTCACTATGCTATCAACGGAGGATCCCTCACTGTGGAAGCAAAGGTCTGGTTCTACTTCTTATCTTCAGTAATCCTTCCAACTAAACATCTCTGTGCAGTAAGAGGACAAGAGGCAATCATTCTATATGCCCTTTTAAAGGGCTATAAAATGAATGTCGGAGGTTTAATTGAGGGGTCGATCAGAGGGTACCACCTAAGAAACAAAGAGGATTCAATCCTCACCCAAAGAACAACTGCCAGATTCACGTGATTCACGTCAAGTGAGAGGATCATAGGATCTAAGAAGAAACATGCCCTGAAGGCACTCTCCGACCCTTACTGTGGTGAAAAAGGGCCTTAAAAAAAAGGCAGTGCGGATGGTGGAAGTAGAAGCAAAAGCAGAGCCTATTAAGGATAATGAAAATAGGGAAATGGAAACTATTCCAGAGTAAATTCCTCCAACAAAGAGGAAGAGATGCATTTCAAAATGAGCCCACTGAGCCATTCCTACCTTGATATGATAAAGAATTTCCCTGAGCAAGCAGAAAGATCTAGAAGAGGAGAAGGGAACACTGGAATTATGGAAATGCTAAGATCAATAAAGAAAGATATGGAAGAAAGGGAGAAGAAATGGGAAAAACAGCAACAAATCAGAGAAGAGTTTTTAGAAGTTGAATTCAGGAGGAAAGAACAATTATTGGAGCAGACTCTAAGGCAAAGAGAGGAAGAATGGAAAGAAGAGATGAAAATGAGAGAGAAAGAATATGGAGAAAATATGAAGGCCAGTCTGGAAGCCTTCTACAATAACCAGTTTAGAAGAGATGAAGAAGTGCTTACCATTCTGAGAAAGAGAAGTTTAGGGACGAGGGCAACACGCAAAGAAGATCCAAGCCTTCAAATACCCGTATAAGGAGCAATTCAAGGAGTCTGGGGAAGTCGGATTTAAGGATGTAGATAAAAACTGAAGATAATGATGTTTATGAGAAAAATCTCGCAATGGAGTTTTGATTTAATCAACTAAAATTTATCGTATTACGTCGGGTTGTATTCTCTCATGGAAAGAAATAGCCAATCGCATTTACCAAGCAAAGACACTCGATCGGGCTTCAGAATTTAACAAATGATTTAATCTCCACTGACAAGGTAGAATCCACACCTTCAGAAAAGAAAAGACCAAACATAACCTTCTCCAAATTTTCTCCATGTTTAGCAAGCTTTGACTTAGATCCTCCCAACATCATACCAAAAAAATCTAATAAGAGAAGGGAGTGAAATAGCACAATTTTAATTTTCTTTTTCCCACTCGTATCTCTTCCCCCCCAACATCATTAATATAAGCTCAAAAGTTCAATGAAAAGTGTCTTCGTGAATTTTTCTTTGATTGGATGATTTGGTTTGTTACTTTCAATAATGTTGCAACCGTAACTATACATTGTTGAAATGTTTACTGGAATCTGACACACAAGTGACTTTTTCGATGCATTAACTGATTAAGTGGACTCAGGTTGTTTCGTGTCATTCATTGTTCGTCTGCAAGAAATGACCTATGTATTCAAGCCTTATTTGTACAATGACACAATGACCATTGTTTAAATCCAGAACAACACTACAAGAGAAATAAGAGTAGGCTTTAATGAAATGAAATAAGAAGTTGCAGTTTTAATTGGAATCGGGTTTAAATTGCAGAATTTGGAAAAAGTATACAATTGAAAGAACAAATAAGATGATTGAAGTTGTGTGTATAAACAGTAAGTCAATACAAATTGAAAAATAGCATCTATGGTCAAGAAAATTCTTAACACTTTGAGAGGAATTAGAACATCTCTTCCGGATGATTCACAATCATAAGTACAAGGTCCTAGAACTCGTTAGATTATCGGCCTGCAAAATCCCAGTAAAAACAACTAACAAGAAGTGATAGAGGCCATCTTGGAAGTTTAAACCTTTTCCAACCTACCCTCATTATATGCAAAGGCATATACCCTAGTTCCATGCTTTGAGCCAAAAATGCCTAATTTCTTCAAAAAGCAGCAATTCGAAACCTGAAATGCCTCCTTTACAATAATCTTGCTGCAAAGAACCCTAAATTACTTAGTTTTCATAATAAATAAGAATAAGCTTATCGGTATGTGAAAAGGAACAAGCTTGTGGGAATATATTTCTTGGATTACAAGGATGGATGAGGAAAAATAAATCAAGAACTGGAGATAAAGAAGCAAGGTCGAAAGGAATAAGTTTTGTCTTCATGTCTATCCGTCTCGAATACTGCCTCGAGGGGTGTTTCAACACCTAGCACCCTAATGCCAACCCGGTATGGAGTCAAGTAGCCCAAAGTTCTCTAAGAGTGATAGAAAGCCTAAGAAGACAAAAACATCAGACTATTCCAATTCTTTTGAAAATAAAGATAAAGGAAAAAAAGTTCCAAGAAAAGGAATCGAGCGATAAGTCAAAGTGGCAATTTGAAGGAGCCACAACATCCAAGACGACATGTACAAAGCCAAGTTTTGGGGGAGTTTTACATTACAAGGAAGGAAAATGATGAAAGACGAAGGCCATTATACAAAAGGAAGAGGGAACTGCACTGCGAACCTAAATTTTCCAATCGCCCACCCACTACCTAAGCTTCAACATTACAAGCTTCCAAAAGACCTCTTGATCTCAAGGTTGAATTTACCTACATTAGTGGAGATCAATATGAAAAACAAGCCTATGGGACTTTGACTAGTTTTCTAAGGAGATCCCCAGAAGATTAACTAATTCAACAAGAAGATGAAAAAGAAATAAGAACTACACACAATCACAAAACAAGATCTATTGACTGAACTGTTTTCATGCAGAGTTCATCGCTTATCTCATACGAGGCTGGAAAACAACTTTTCTCAATCGAAAACCAAAGTTCAAAATGATACCGCAATCTTCTTTGCTCAAGTCGTGCGGTGGAATAAGAAAAGATTGTGGTCAGAGAACGTAAAATGTCCTTCAAAATAAGGTTCATGGTTCGAGGATAAACAAATCTTATTTTCGTCTTTGTGATAACCAAAATTTTAAGTTCGGGGGGAATAATCGATGAGTAAAAAACTCATCTTACTTTTTAGTACATTTTTCTCGATCTGCTTTTATATAATCGTTTTGTTTTTATTCGTAAATATGTACTATTTACCAAATTTATGTTTTGCATAAATGAAAATCTGAAGGATCGGCGAACGAGTTCAATGGCCAAGGTGAGGTCATGGCAAAGAATCGAGGTCCAACCAAAAGTCATACTATACCGAATGAAAAGTTGTTGCGACAAAAGAGAAGCACGAGATTGCAAGAGCTTTATGAAGGATTTCATGTCGCGACACCGAGGCAAGACAACTTAGGTTGCAACAGATAATTGAGGTCACGACTATGAATAGCTGATGACTAAGCTTACAAGGTCCCTACCAGGAAAATTAAGGTTACGACACAAATATAAGTTGAGACTCCAATCAAGGTTGCGACCAGGTATTTATGTAGCGACCACATTTAAGCAATCGACAAAGAGCAGAAGGAGAGTCGCGGGACACTTTCTCAGTCGCAATTTAAAAGAAGATGAATTGATGGGAAACTGTTGTAAGTAAAAAAATAAGGTTACGACTGGAAAGGAAGGAAGAATGGTCGCAACATACTTCTGAGGTTGTGATAGGAAATGCAATGATTAAAGAAACTACTTGGTCGTGACTCCAATGCCCATGTCGCAACAAGAAACAAAGTTACACCAAAGAATGTGAAATACAACCAAAAGAGAAGCCGGACCGTGGATCAAAATGGCTAACAGAACAGAACTGGGTATCGCGGACATAAAAAATGAGGTCATACACAAAAAGCAATCATTCACAAGATCACACTTTAAGTCACCACCAATGAAAAAGAAGATAAATCGGCAGTTAAACTATTGTGACTAAGAAATGAGGTTTCGATAGGATGGGAAGAAATGATGTCGCGACGTGATTTTAAGGTCGCAACATAGATTTCAAGACTGAAAGGAAACGAGTGGGTCACTAACTAAATCTCATGTCGCGACAAGATAATGAACAAACAAACAATTTAAGTCACAACATGAAAAGGGGAGAAGTGACCAAGACTCAGTGGCAAACAAAAGAAATGATGTCGCGACATAAAAATGAGGTCGCGACATAGAACGCAGTAGAAAGCAAGACAGCCAGGTCGTGACATGGAACTGAGGTTGCGACACATAATTTTTTTAAGGGGTTAGACAAATGCGGTCGTAACAAAGATCAACATAGTTGGCAACATAAAAGGATGTCGACATGAAATCGGGTCGCAAGATATATTTCAGCTAAAGGGAAGAAAAGTCGTCGCAACCGTAAATAGAAAGTCAATGAAAAACTATCGAGACTGGAAAATGAGGTTGCAACCGGTCAGAAGAAAGACAGTCACTACATACCTCTTTGAGTCACACAAGAATTACAGTTGATTAAAGAAACTACTTAAATAAGGACCTAATGTCCACATCACGACAGAAAATAAGCAAACCAAAGAATTAGGCTCTGCGACCTAAAGGTTTTTAAAGTTCAAAACAAAGTTTGCAGCTAAGATTTTAGTCCAAGAATTTAAAAATTAGCTAAAACTCTT
Organism: Tetrastigma voinierianum; assembly: GCA_016808115.1. NCBI lineage: Eukaryota > Viridiplantae > Streptophyta > Magnoliopsida > Vitales > Vitaceae > Tetrastigma > Tetrastigma voinierianum. The sequence continues at coordinate 109,575 of JAEQBH010000595.1, forward strand.
TTACGATCCTACGGTACATGCATAAATCAACAAATAATAAAGAAGAATTACCTCAATCAAATTAAGGAGATTTTCTCGCAAGTGTGGTCACAACTCAAGATCCTTTTTTTCTCCTGCTTCCACGATTTTCCAAGTCGCCTCTTCACTACAGGCACGGTGGGTACATATTAACAAAGGTTTTTTTGTAACTTGATATTCTCAACGCATGAGACTGCAAGGGTTAGATTAGGCAAAAAGCGGGAAACTCTTTTCTTTTTCTTTTTCAATTTTTATCACCCTCGACTAGGGTTTTGTCATTTATAATATGCCCCTAATTGATCTCAACCATTTGATCAAGTGACATATTTAATATTAAACAAATTAATTCAAATTAACCGACCAAAAATAAATAGGATTAATTTCAAATTAACGTTTATCCATATAGTAATTAACACTGATTAATTCAATTAATTAATTAACATTTAATAATCCATCACTACTACATAGTTGCTGGTGAAAACAATTCTTTTACAACTATGCTCTCAAAGGAATTTCTTTGTTAATTTAATCATGTACAAGTTTTACGTGAGGCGCCCGACTTAGTGGACCTGTAATCTCCAAGTCTAATAAATTTGATAATTAATTAAACTCTTTTTAATCAATACTTAATTTATTAGTTCCAAAAGATATTCCACCAAAAATCAAACTAAACCTTGTAATTACGCACAATACACAAGGATACTCAAGGGGCCATCGATATGATCATTACACGCAATTCAATCTTCCAAATCGTCCACGGCTGTAGCCAGTGAAATGACCATTTTACCCCTCTAGTGATATCTTTATCCTTGTTCCATTAATTCACTACGAACGCTTAATTTATAAACCCGTTATAATTAGAGCGCTCAAACTGCTCAGCCTGCACTAACACTTAAGGGAACCACCATCCTACTTCCCCAAGAAGGGTTTAGATTCCATATCTCGTTGTGACATGTTCCTAACCACCTATCTCACCCGCCTTCACATGGGGCATTCGGGCCTGTTTTGTGGATAGACCGTAACCTATGAATCAAAAGGCCCTATTGAAATAGATGTGAGTCCATGGTTACCGTGGATTAAGATTAATCTCTAAGATATGATCATCTAGTGACACTCACAAACTCTTAATTGTAACAAAGATATTATTTAAGAGTTTAATCCATGTCTAGTCCTCGTCCCATGTAATCATATTACGTAAAGCACTCCATTTTAATGTTACTACATCGCACCTGGTATCAAGATTACTCGCATTCTTAATGTTCAAGTGACCGTACTAAAGAGTATTATAGATCAAAGATCCCTACTTTGATTTACTATTTTATGGGGCCATTTATTATTTATAATCTCGATCATCTCATATATAATCAAGTATATACTAAGATTATAGTTACATTATTTAAATCAGATTTTCTCGATATTTACTAAATTATACAACACATGTATAAAAGTTAATCAAATATAGAAAATCACACGGCTAAAGCAAATTACATGCTTTTAGTGGCACCATGCCCACACAACCCGCCTTAACACAACCTCGCTTGAAGGCTCAAGACACTGAATGATGTCACAACCCAAAGAGACGCTGTGGACCAAGAAGTAAAGAGGGTGGATAAATGCGAATGATGTCGCTGATATCAAATCGAGGTCGCAACATTACAAATGTAGTAAAGGCAGAAAGAGCCAGGTTACGACATAGAATCAGGGTCTGCGGACACCACCTCGACACAAGAATGGGGTCACAACCAGTTCTCATCACGACAATTAACATGGTCACAACAAAGAATTCATGTAGCGACCACTAATCAAATGCAACCGAAGAAACAAGTCTCAACATAAAAACATCGTCACACCAACAATCATAGAACAAAAATGAAAGAACGCTATGACCGCTCCCCGAGGTCACTGATGCACTTCGACAAACCAGACCAGATTTCGCGTCGCGATGACCGCTCGTGTCGCGACCTAAAAAGAAAGTCAGCCATTTATTTTAGGGAAATCCACTTGTAGCTCAAATCAGCCCACTTCGAAAGTTATAACAAAGGGTGACACTACGTAGTAAAGGTACTCAAGCTCGAAACCCATTGTCCGGGAGGACGAGGAAGACTCACCGTGATTTTAGAATAGACTTTTCTTTCTTTATTTTCTTTTCTTTTTCTCGGATCTCGACCAAGAATTGCTAGAATGTGTTTCGGATTAAGTTTTCATTATTCTTCAATTACTACTAGAAATCAATGTAGTTCGCATACTTCGAATTTGTTTCTTCCAGTTGAATTATAATTGCGTTGGATGCTCTGATCAATACCTATCAGATCGTGATTATGTAATTGAGAAGCTCAAATCTTCCATTGAAATTGATCCGCTATTAGTTACGCTTTTCGCTGAATCGAAGAAATTTAAATTTTGATTTTGATTTATTTCGATTGATGTTGTTTCAGGAACTGAGCTCTGCTCCCAATGGTAGTACCGAATGCCCATCTCAAGGATAGTTCTTGCTCTGATTTCCAAGAAGCCCTCCGAGTGACACGTAATCAGATTCTGAGAGCTCAAAACATTTAACTCAAGGGGGTATGTCAAACTATCATCAAGAACTAAGGAGCTCTAAGAGTTCATTTCGATAGATTTCCTATTAACTGGCAGCTGAAGTTGAAGTTGGAATTATTTATCAATTTAACTCATTAGAGAGATTTCACCTTAACTGCTGGATGATTCGCATCCCTACAATGCAAGATCTAATCGATATAGCGAAAGTTCATCTGATCTAAAGAATGGGTCACAACCATTTCAGAGAAGTTTTGCACGACCTGCACTTTGTATGCAAGAAATCTGCAGTCTTAAGAAATGGGTATGAAGTATTGAAAAAGAAAATACCCAGATCTTATAAAGAATGTTATGAATACTGGTAATTAATTAGGTCATTTGTTTTGAAAGGTAGCATGGACCTCTCTAATTAGTGAACAATGAGAAATCCAAGTTGCATTAATAAAGATTTTGACAAATCCAAATCCAAAACTCAAAGATAAAGAATTAATGAGTTAAAATGCGTAATTGACTGCTCTAACACATTTTCATTTCAAGAGCTTCTAAGCAGATATGATTCATCCGCTTTATTTGTTAGTTCAATTCAAATTTGCTTTCATTATGAAAGAAGAGGATTATCTTGATTTTTAAATTCCAGCCAAACTATTAAAAGGAGGTTCAAATAGCGTGGATCTTGAGTAGTTAGGAGAAGGATTTCAAATATCTCTCACAATCTCTCGTGGGAATGATATATGTACTCTTACATCCACCTTACTACTTGTATGACTCCGGCACTTCGTAAAGGTCAGCGTACTAAACCCATTACACCTGTAACATAAAATCGGTTTTATTCATTTTCAAATAACTCTATTCAACTTTGACATAGATGCATGAGAATTGTAAGGCTCCGATATAAGTGTTCAATTGAGTGGTTTAGTCTATATCTTCACTAACTAACAAGTTTTGCGATGCCATTGTCACGGGATTTAAAGGATTTAAATAAATCAATATTCTGACAAAAGAGAGAAATGTTAATTTTGACATTTTTCTTTATTTTATAAAAAAAAATACACAAAAAAAAGTTTTGATAGCAGTGGTTGCATAAGCTACTGATCTTTTAGAGAACTTAAAGGATATATGATTTGTGATACCACTGTTTCCAATTAATCACAAATATGTCTTCATTTTAGGAGGTTAATAAATGCACAGGAATCTAGAATCAGATCTGTTTCTTGTAGATTTTGAATTGGAAAGAACATTAAGGAGCTTGAGGAAAGTAAGCATAGTAGAAAAAGTAACCATGGTAGATGAAAAGCACCGATCAAACATTTTAACAAGGAACAATGCCAGTGCCTCCACCAAGATACAACGAGGATTTCTCGAAAGCCTGATATCTCAAGTAGAATACTCTACAATGTGACAACTGCTGTAGAGGCTAACAACTTTTAACTGAAACCAGCCTTGATCACCATGGTTCAACAGAATTATTTTACTAGCCATTTCACTGAAGATCCTAATGAACACCTTGGCAAATTCCTTGGGATGGCAAACACGATTAAGCTGAATGGTGTAAGACCATAGGTGATAAAGTTACACCTCTTTCCCTTTTCCTTAAGAGATATATTGCAGCCACATGGTATGAATCATTACCATATGGCTCACTGATACATGGGAAGAGTCGCGGAAGCATTTCTAAAGCGCATTTTTCCATCCCTCACAACCGAGCAGAAGAAGGGAAATCATAGCACTCCAACAAGGGGAGGATGAAAGTCAGATACCGCATGGGAAAGGTACAAAAGGCTCCTAAGAGAATTCATGCATGGCATGTATCTGAAGACACAAATGGATATTGTCTATCACTCGAATGATACTATAAGGGTATCATAGATGCTTTCACAAGGCATTCTTAAGAGGAAAAGTGCAGAGGAGGTAAGGGATTTGATAAGAGACTCCAAATTTAAATGCAACATGAAAGCCCCCTCTGAATCTTTAGGGAGAAATAGAAAAACAAGAGGGCGTGGGGTCATTGAGCTAAATAAGATGACTACCATGGAAGAAAAAATGGATGCTATAATGCACTGGATGGATAAACAGGAGAAAAAGATCTGGTGACTTCGCCTATGAAATTAGAAAGAAGGAAAGAGATGGGATAAGAAAGTAAGGCCGAGAGATCAACTGAAGAAGATCCTTATCAAGTCGAGGAGACCAAATACATGAGTGAACAAAGAAGCTATCACTTCAAGCCTAATCCCAACTTGCCCAAGACATGGGTAGAATTTCTAATATTAAAGGGCAAGAACCACCAAGGTTCCAGCAGCAGCAGCAGGGAGAAAACAGAAACGAATATCAAGGTCAAAAGAGGACCTAGCCCTTTGGGGAGCAGATGCTGCAGTTCATGGGGGATAACAAAAAGCTGCTAAACCTCCATGAACAAAAAATTTATGAGTTGGACGCTTTTAAATCCAACACTCAGGTTTTTAAGACAAACATAAGTGCTTCACTAAAGAATTTAGAAACACAGGTTGGGCAGTTGGCTTTGACCTTGCAAAAAGAGACCAAGAATGCTTTCCCTAGTGACACCCAGAAAAATAAAGAAAAATTCTTTATTGATTGATTTAAATCTTTCTTCTTACCCACTTGTTGTAGGCTCGAGCCACCTTTTTCGGGATCATGACGTGGTCGAAGCGCTTGTAATCTCTTCCCATTCAATGCCTCAAGTTCCATCATCATGCCTCATTGTATTCTTGAGGATTAAGGCCATTATGCCTGGATATCCTTAGAGAAGGAACTACCACCTCCAATGGAAGCAATCGCATCTCTACCATAGTTGGGAGAATAAGGACTTACCCCTATAGAATCTATTTTAGAAGGTTCTATAAGCCTATAAGGTCTTAGATAAAATTTTGTGTCAATCTCTAGGATTATCCTCTAACATCTTCCGTGATGTTTATCAACACCTTATTATAAGTTTATGTCTCGCCTTACATTTGCTCGGGCATAAAAAGGGAGGATTTGGATGAGTCAATGTCATACCTCGCACAAATAAGCCATCTCATCCCTGGGAAACATGTGCCTCGGGTCGATCAGACAGACAGAATCAAACTTCGAAGTGAATGATCTGGCTCGATGAATTGGATCATACCTTTCTACTCTACCTTCTTCAAGGATACTGCCTCCACCCATTTAGTGAAGTAGTCTCTATCAACTAAGATTAAGTTGTGTCCATTTGATGAAGCTCGGTAGATTTTCCTATCAAGTCCATGCACCCATCCTCCGGGAAGGCCACGGTTTCACAATTGGCGCAGTTCCACATCGCATCCTCCGTATCCCATCGCATTTCGACACCGTTGGCAAATTTCTTGGAATACCTGATGTAGTCACTTAGGAATGGTCACAAAATAGTCATGTTCCTAATCAGTTATCGCATTTTTATCCCCACTCGATGGGCTTCACAACCCTTCATGAACTTGCTTCATCATTTTTATAACGTGTATTTAGTTGATAGCATTCGAGTTAGAACCCATCAGGTCTCTTCAGACAATTCCTTCCAAGTAGACGGCTATGGATTGAGCTTCTCACCCTACGTGGGAACTTGCCCTGTTGTGTGGTTTTCTAAATACTCGATCTTGCAATTCTCCGCTTCCTACAACATTTACGCTCCGTACGAAGACTTCTAACTGATTTCCCCTTTATAAATTGGCTGATGATTCTTTCCTATCACAATGGAGCATATGAGTCAATTCCTTCGCTCATCTTCACACTCGAGGGCTACGACATGGCTCATCCTCTTCCCTATTAAATTCCCTGTGCACGTATTCAAATTCCACGGAGTGGAAAGAATATAACAATTGAGTGGATGCAGTACAATATGGAGCTAGTAGTAAGCTATTACATTTATATTCCACAATTAGCTATCGAGGCACTAATAGAGAGTCCCCAATGAAATGTACCTCTTGCGGCTCCAAGTTTCAACAAAATTCAAATTGATCACTAAATTCTTATATTCCGCTTGATTGTTGGTGCACTTGAAGGCCAAGTTGCAAGATAGGTAATCTTTATCCCTTTTGGTGAGATGATTACTATCCCAACTCCAATGGAATTCTTCGTGCTAGAGCCATCAAACTTAAGAACCCAAGGTCTCCTTTCTACTACATATATCCCTAATTCCACATCCTTTTATGGTTTGATTTCTAATGAAGAATGATCAGCCAAAAAGTTAGCTAAAATCTCAGTTCTCGATTGATTTTTGTTGAAAATAGACCATGGTGATCGACAAAGCAAGGGACCATTTCATTCATCCTGATTATGGGTCCGCTTGCGATGTATTTCATCAAGTCATTTCGGCTGCACTAATATACACTTACACTTGATCGGTAATGTCTCAATTTCGTACATGCAAAGTATAGGGTCAAACACAACTTCTCAATGGGTGTATACTTTGTTTTTACTCAATTTAGGACCCTACTCAAATAGTAAACAACTTGCTCATGGCTTTCAACATTATTTTGTGCTATAAGGCATCTTATGGGACATTTTCAGAATCTGTTAGATAGAGCTCGATGGGCCACTTTATAAGCACATTGAAATTGTGGGGCTAAGAAAGGCAGCCTTTGATTCCATCAAATATGCCTAAAGTGTCATTCCTCCCATTTAAACTCTTTCATCTTTACTGATTAGGTCGTAGAATACCTTACTTCTCCTCGCCGTGATTAAAGATGAACCTCCTTAAATATTCACCCGACTAAAGAACTCTCAGTTCTTTCTTATTTCGAGAAGCCTCGCTTTGTTTCGATCCACTTTACCTCTCGTAAACCAAAACCCTAAAAAAATTTCGGCTTCAACCTGAAAGCACATTTTAGTGAATTGAGTTTCAGTTAATGGATTCTCATCCTTTCAAAACTTTTCTTTAAATGATTCACATGTTCAGTGACCTTCTTAGATTTAACTGCAATATCATCGATATAAATCTCCATGTGGTGGCCTAACATATCATGAAAAATGGCATTCATAGTCCTTTGGTAAGTTGCACCGGCGTTCTTCAAACCAAAGGGCATGACTAACCGTTCAAACATTCCTAAGGAACCAGGACATTTGAAGGCAGTCTTAAATATATCATCAACAACTATTATGATTTGTATATACCTAGAGAAACCATTCATGAAGGACAATAATTCATGTCAACTAACATGTCAACAATAAGCATTACATACATATCTTTAAGAGTGACAACATTTAAATCCCTAAAGTCTACACAAACTCTAAGTTTCCTATTCTTATTCATCATAGGGACAATAGTTTTTCCAACCATCGCGACATACCTTATAGTCTGATGAATTCGCCTTCAAAAAAGCTTCTCAATCTCCTTTTCACCTTCACTCTATCTCCTTACATTCTTCTGTGTGGTTACCGAAAGGTGGAACTCGACCGATAGGCAAGCTGTTCCACCAAGCTTCTATCCAACTTGGCATCCGTCATAATTCCAAGCAACCGACTTCTCAACTCCTTTAAAGATTTCAATAATCCCTTCCCTTTTAAGTCTAAGGCAATATGAACTAATATAAATGTCGAGGTTCACTTCCTCCACGGGTCGTGGTACTCGAGGTCGTGTCTTCGAACTTAGGAGGGGCTTGTTTCAAATTCTCCATCTGTATTTATTCATCTTCTTCATATACATCCCCTTCAAAAATCATCTCAGCCCCATAGGTGTCTTAAAGATGCTTTTCTTTAATCCTTTCCATAGTCTACTACATTTTCATTTTGAATATGGCAGTTGTAGCTACTGTCTTTTCCTTTTGAGAGTAATCAGTCATCATCAATCTCCTCGATGATTAGACCACTCATCGGCTTGTAAGGCACGGTTCTAGTCACCTTTAGGATTTTAACCCCCTCATTTTAGATTTCCACAAAGCCCTTTAAGTCCATGTATGCTTTCCTTAGGACCCTACCTTTCCTTCTGCTAGTGAACTTGATTGGACCAAATTCCTGATCATAATACCTGGCTTCCACAAATCTTATAGCTACTATGAACCTTATTTTCCCTCACCAACTCCACTTCATTATCCTTCCAAAATAATAAGAACTGATAAAGAGAGTACGACACACACTAGTTGGCATGAATCCAAATTCTCAAAGAAAATGTTGTACTTACGCAAAGTCTATCACAAAGAAGCAGATAATGCAATTTTGCTACCAATGGTGATAATCTATAGGGTAATGTCCCTGGGTCTCGATACTACTTCGCAAAGGCGCATAATAACCACCTCCTCGTTTCTATCGGATAACTAATGCTCTTTCTCAGAGCTCTCAACATCCTCAATGGCATTACATTTACCATTAATCCATTATCTATCAGTACCTTGGATACTGGTCTACCATTGAGATGGTTCTGCTATTGCCAAAGGCTCTTTATATGCCTCATTATTTCCACATGTGGTTTCTCAAATATCACTCCCTTTGTGTGGTCTACATTCTTCACGAGGATTTTATGGTGTCCCCATCGTGGTCCTCATCTTTCTCTATCGCAGTGCTTCCCTTCACTTCTTACTAGATCTTCCTCCGCTTTTTTAACTTGAAGATAATGCAAATGTTAAAGAAATAATGAAACAATTTAAAGAAATAGGGATTTCACTTATTAATAAGGCCTCCGAGTCCATTACTTCATCTGCATTGCTCATTGACTCCATATCCTTTATAGCTTTCCTCCTAAACTTTGTTTTTTTACAAGCTAGGAACCATTCCTTCATTTACTTTCTCTAATTCCATGGCCTCCTCCAAGAGTGTTTTATCAGGTACATCAATGAGCTGCCTTTACTCTCTCCTCGACTGTTGCTTTGCCTCTTCATCCTTCTCTTCTAACTCCTGAAAGCCTTTGGGAAATTTTCGTGGTCAGACTACATGCCACCTTGACTAAAAAAACCCTAAGAGGAATGATACACCTCACAGGCCTTTCTATCTCTATAACCCTCTCCTTTGGAAAAACAGGTTTGTTTCCCACTATATCTTTTGGAGAAGTGAATTTAATTTGGGAGACATCATTTCAGACCTTGGAGAACCAGTCCACCTCCCAGAAAACAAGCATAATCGAGGAACACTGCCCTTCCCCGCCTTCTGGGAGAAGTGAAGGTTGTCTACAATCTTCCTCTCGGGGAAATAATCTACCTTGGAGAAGTGATTCTATCTATGGAAAAACCTTCTTTACTTAAATAGAGAACAACCTATCCCTGATTCACTCTCTTGAAAATCTGCCTGCCGCTCCCTTGAAAAATGTGTTTGTTTTCCTTTTTCCTTGGAATAGTAACTTTTCCTACAACTTTGTCATTTAGAGGAGTGAACTTACCTGGGGGAAAAGGCCTTTCTTGTGAGGAACATTATCTTAACCTACCCGCATCATTTTCCCTTGGAGCAATGAACCTACCCCGTGGAGGGGTGGGCCTTTCTGCAACCTTTTCTCTGGGAGAAACGAACCCATCTCCTGGGGAGTTCATTCGCTTGAGGAAAATCTCTATTTCCTCGAGAATCGATTATCCCGCTATGTCTCTAATGTACCCCCTTCATCAGATTCCTAATAGATCTATACAAACTACAAACCACTTCTTTTTCAACTTATCAACATGACTGTATTAACATTTAAGGACTCATAACTTTCTTAGAGTTTTCGCCTTCGATTCTATCAATGCTCTTATGTCTAAGTCGGGAGGCACGATTGAGGCTATCGTAGGAAAGGATCCTCTACCGATTACTATAGCCTCATTTTTGTTAGGAACTTAAGCATCCCTTTGTTAATTAGACACCCTACAATCCGAGGGTCCGTTGATCACTCATCAACCCTCTAAAGTCAGGATATCGCGGTAACTCAATACTACCCCGTTGTGTCCCATTTTTAATGATCCAATTTAAAAATCTGATAAAGTCTTCTTTGTACCTGTGGAGCTCATCCAAACCTAACTTGTACAATATACCGTAACAGCGACCCATCCGAGGCTCAATATAACATAATGACTGCACTAGTTCATTTATGAGTAAAATTGACTACACCGAGTCCATTTTTTCCACATTCATGTAAAACATGCCAAGCTATATTAAAACAAATTAAAATGGGTTCACCATAACACTTTTACATAAAAAATACATCCTAAAACTAGTTTGCTCAAAAAATTACAAAAGACTATAAAGCTACAAGCCTGCTTTTCACCTCAGAATGCTCGGATGAGAGCTGTCCACCGGCGTATATCCCGTACCTGAAATGTTTTTCCCATATAGGTGAGTCACACCCAAGAGGACTCGACAGGCTACTTCCCCACCTAAGTGCACATACAATGTTTACAATTTGACACTATATTCATATCAACATTCCAAGTAAGAATATGCAAATTCTAGTCGAATTCTACACGCTGCTATGAAAATGAGATTTAGACTCACCTATGCACCATACCCTCGAGTATTTATCGACTCCCATCACACAATGCAATGCCACATTAAAACTACCGTGAATTTCATCCAATGATCACTTTATAAAAAAAACCTATGTGTCTTTCCGAGGTAGCGGATTTCGGAATTTCACCGCAAGGTCCGCACGCCTAACTACACTTTTTGGACTTTCACCATCGGAGTGTATGAACCAATAACCGAATCTTTCACCGGAGGGAGTGTCTAAATTCTCTTGCCATTACCCGACACGTTTATGTCATGCAACCGCGCGACTGCTGAACTGGGTCCAACGGCATCGGTCCTCGGCCATGCCCCTACCCCTCGCCCAGCGAAGATAGGCGGGCACGGCACCAGACCCTTCCACCTCGCTTCGCACATCGGGTCAGCCCATTTCACTAACAAATCCATATGAAATAGGGTTCAATACCACCACCTGTGAGCGGTGGTTAGTCGCCTTATACATATTCCGAGTCTCATTTACCATAAATAACTCTCACTATTACAAAACTTACCTTTACATTACAAAAATCAAATTCGAACATACATCGTGGACTCCTACATATGTGTTTGCCCCGCTGATGCAATGCCACAAATTTTCCTTCTACATCTACACCAACGAACACTGTATGTTTATACTTAGCTGAACAAATATTTACCACTAAGTGGTCCACATTTACAGAATACATATAACATAAAGCATATGTTAAAATTTACATATACAAAATTCTATAACAGGAGTTTTCATATTCGTAATTCTTGTAACAGAACTTTCATATCTCCCGTAGGAGCTCAGAACAAATATCTTATACAAAAAGGACCCGTAAGTACATTACAGATCAGAACTGATTTCTTATGCTTACTTCTTAATCATCATTCAGATTCTTATCATTTAATTTCATGTAACTTATTATTCGGATATATAACATATAAGTATTTTCCTGCATAGACCTCTAATACTGAATGAGAAGGACACGATACAATAAGTACCTGAAGGTACCTGTGATGATACGACATCGAAAGAGACGCGGCTCAGCCCACTTAACGTATATTTAGCACTGCCAGGAGTGCCAAGACCGATCGGGAGACGTGCCTACCCACGTAACAAAAGTGTCATAGCACTAGCATGAGCGTCGAAGCACTTATTAGAGACGTGTCTACCCACGCACCGTGGGGCGTCAGAAGACTAGCAGTGAGTGCCAAAGCACCACTCAGAGACGCTCCTACCCATGTAATATGTCGTAGCACTAGCGTGGAGTGCCAAGCACTTATCGTAAATGCCTATTCATTCACTATTCCTATTTTAAGAGTGGCAAACAATTATATGTATTTCAAAACTCCTTTTATCATTCTTAATCCCATTAGCAAAAGAGGGCAAGAAATACGCCTGGCCGAAATAGGATTGGTGTGTACATAATATTTTTCATATAACTTTAATACTTGTACGAACCCTTTCATTCACTTATTAGGGTCCTCATTAATTTAATGGATAATTGTTAGAATTAACGGAAGAGAGGAACCAAAACATAATCCTACATAAGTACGCCTAGGCTTAGTTTCTGTCGCCTTAGGCGTGGGCATGCTACGCCTGAAGCACTGTGGAAGTTTAGAAAACTTGACCTTAGATTTGCCTAGGCGAAGGTGTCTTCGCCTAGGCGTGGACTCCTACGCCTAGGTGTAGGGGTGTCGAGCAGAAACATAAATGACCAGTTTTGGTCATTTTCGTCATAACTCTTTCAACCAAAACACACCATTTCAAAACAAAACCATAAAACTAACTTAAACCAACCAAAAACACATGTATTGAAAAGTTAAGGTTTTCCTAACCCTACTTAAACAAGTATTTCCAAACAATCCCAAACCAAAGTTCTAAATAAGAGTTCCGTAAAAGTATCCAAACTTCCAAACTAGCATCCTTACTATAGTTTCCTTACAAATATCCAAACAAGTGTTCCAAACCTAGATTCTTCTCTTCTCTTCTTCCTTCTTCCTTCTTCTTCTTCTCTTTTTCTTTTTCTCCTTCTCCTTCTCCCACCGAATTGCCCTAACTCTCAAGCCAAATTAATGGGATTTGTTTAGGGCCATGTTTGGCCTTTAGATTATTTTTAGGTCAATTTCCTTTTCTTTTTTTCCATGTCCTTTTATTCTTTTCTATTTTCAAATTTTAACTTTATCTTATTTCCAATTTAGCTTATAATCTTTCATCTTATGCCACTTGGGTCCTTAAATTGGCAAATTACTAATTTATCCTTAACTCTTGGATAACTCTTGGGTTTTTATCATTTTTCTTACTTAGCATTTATATTCCGTAGAATACAAATTTCATCAGTTTTATATTATAAAACCGCACAACTACTAGGTCTAATTTTGGGAAATATAAAAATCACTTATCAATCACCAAATGTGGTGTTTCGATGCCCACACTTATACCCATGAAATGCGTTTCCTCGTATATGCAATGTAATGCACACCGCATGTCAATTTATGTCACATATGTAACGTGGTAAGACCCCAAAAATTCTAATTTTCTAAAAATGATAAACGATAATTTTTACCAAAATTTAATTTTTCTAGATCTCGATGAAACGACTTCAATTATAGGAATCAGTCTCACAAAATCTAGATATCACTGGGCCGACTTTGTCACTCAGATACCATAATTTCACGCTTTTCTGTGGCATCGAGCTGCATGCAGACACTCGACACATCAGGAGTGGCTCGCATGTTACAAGTCATGTGCGTAACGAGTCACCATGAGTCAACCGACCCATGAGACATGTTACAACATAAGATCGCGGGAAATCTACGGCAGACGGATAAGTGGGATAAGTGAATCTAAGGAGCCAATGGGAGCTCGACACTGCGCGAGGACACCATGTCGACCCTATCTTCTCCCCTCTAATCGTTTTGGGAGGGAAAAAGAGAAAAAGAGAGAGAAAGAGAAAGCCTTTAGAGAGAGAAGTTCTACCTTATCTCTAGAATTCCTTGTGATCGGTCCGTTAAATTCCGATGAGACAAGAGGCAAAGTTGATCCCCATGGTAAGAGCTACGCGTGGGTACTGATATTGTGGAGTTTCGGCAACTTCAGGAGTTAGAGGTTTTCTCCTAATTGATTTATTCTTTAGCTAAGAGCCATTCTAATGGTTAAGGATGTTCGGCCTGAATGGTCGTTCATCTCGCCCAAACTGACTAAAATGGTGAAATCCTTAGGAGTGGTTTTGGATAGTCCCTAAACTGACCATAATCGCTTGCGCGTGGCTTGAAGGTGTCGATACATGTTATCATACGATCAATAACATGCGCTATATTTGTGTGATGCTTCTGGGCAACTCCAAGATGACCGGCCGGATTTTATTAGCCCATATGAGTCTAATTTCGTGTTATTACTATGAATGAATAACATGTTGTCAGGTATTATTTTCTGCTAATATATGCATATGCATTATACAATAACATGAATTATTGTGAAATGACATATTGCATTTCATATGTGTTGGGGTAACCTAGAACAGTAAGTATGGGTGCATGACATGAAAAACATAGTTGTCAAATGAATTTGATGGGAAGATTTTCCAAGAATCGCTTCGGAGAGTCATTCAACAACTTTACTCTGAGGAAGACCCATGACTGCTTCGTAGAGTTATCCAACACCACCTTAGAGGGTCCAATAGAATTTTATCAGAAAATTGTATTATGTTTTCAAGAACAAAACCTTTTATTTTGAAACAAGAGCCACACTTCTTAGCTTAGGCATGCGTGAGGGAGCCAAGATTCAGGATGCTGGGATGGGTGAGTCAAGCATTCTCATCTATAGCATGCATTCGAGTGTGGACTTGTATGTTTTACTTGAATGTTTGGTGGTGCCATTGCATTAGCACTTGGATAGGAGCCGTAGAGATCATCACTACTAAGCTTGATCACCCATCGTGTGGATCCCCTTCGTACGTGAGTATATTCAAGAAGACGACGTAGCCACTAGAGGCCTCTTTTGAGAAGAAATGACATGGCTTCGATTATATGTTTGTAAAACATGTTGTATAAGAGTGTAATTAACTCTTGAAACTATTGTAATATAGTTGGTTATATTTGGTGAGTATGGGATGCATGGCCTTAAATATGGCCATTTTTACTCATGTTTGAGTCTCGAGTAGAGAGAGACTCGTTTTGTGGCGTTAAGACACTCAATGACCACATGTATTTTGCGGGTTGACGGGTAGTCAACGGACCCCCGGGTTCGAGGCATCACATAATGAATGCCACATGGACAATTTAAATTACACAATTCATCATGTATCATGGACAATCATATCATATGCATGTAATCTCCAAATAAACACTCAGACCAATGTCAATATATTAATACACATATATCAACATTTTATTTATAAACCACAACTAAACATGTTATAACAAAATCAAGCAATAACACCCTTAACCCTCAAGGCCAAATGTGACATATAAATGCTCCAAGACAGGTCCAACAGCCCTTAAACCGGCCATAAAACCAAATCCATAAAAACCGCCTCCAAATGTTACTAAAATGCACCCCCAAGATACTATAAAAACAACTCCAAACAACCCCTTAACAAGCCATAAAAATAACTCCAAACATGCCATAAAACAGCCCCTAACTGTGCCATAAACAAATTAAATGAAATTAAAAACCGGCCATAAACCAGCCTAACATGCCCTTAAACAGTCCTAGATTTTAAATCCAAACAACCCTTAAAACAATCAAAAGGTAGAAATAAACCAAAGTAGGAAGAACCCTACCTCTTGAAGAGTAGTAAAGAAGGTAGGAAGTCTCAAGAACACTTCCTTAACTCGAAAACTTTGATTTCCCCAAATCTCATCCTTTGGATCTTCGATGAAACTCCTTGTTTTTGGTACACACATGTAGCCCTCATCGAGGCGATAAAGTTCCCGCTCAACAAATTCGACCAATGGAACTCCGACCATCACATAAAGAAGACTTGGGATGCCTCTTTTCTCCCTCTCCTCTCTCAATTAAAAACTAGTAGTAAATGGAGATTTTTTTCTCCAAAAACTGCTCTTTTGACCTTTATCTTAAGTCTTAAAGACTCCCGCCATGTCGCCACACATGTTACTGTCCGGTCCGTTTTTTTCCCAAACAATTAATTTCATCCCGATTTAAGTTCAAATTATTTTATATGAACTTTTTTTAAATTATTTTCCAACTTTCGAAATTTTCTTAAAAATCTTGTTTTTAGGGGTCACCAGATACCCGTTCAAAAAACGTGAAAATTTCAACTATCTCGAAATCCTACGAAAGTCTTCTAGGGAACTAGATTTC
The DNA here is from genome assembly GCA_016808115.1 of Tetrastigma voinierianum. NCBI lineage: Eukaryota > Viridiplantae > Streptophyta > Magnoliopsida > Vitales > Vitaceae > Tetrastigma > Tetrastigma voinierianum. The sequence continues at coordinate 125,848 of JAEQBH010000595.1, forward strand.
ATGAGATGAATCCAATGGTGAGGTTCGTTTCGTTATCTGAGATCTAGAAAATTTCAAGTTTGCAACTTGTACCGTAGTAGCAATTTTTTTTAAAAAGTTCAAATTTACCCTGGTTTTACATTGATACTATCCTATATGACATCAAACCCCAACATGCATTAGTAGTGTGATTCATGAATCGTGGTACTACATTGCTTTTCCCTTTTTCATCCATGTTAGATCCAATGGTCTTTAAGGAAGGTAATGAATTTTTCTTTCGCAAGAAAATTGAATATTTCGTTTTCACTAATTCTCAAAAGTATACTGACCTGTACCAACAATTTATGTCTTCTTCCACAAATCAAGTGCCTTTTCTACAAAAAAGAGGACAAGGATGGTCCGTAGTAGATATATTTGTCACTGCCACCTCCTAGTTCACCTCTTGATAATAGTATCCCATGGACTTCTTCCTTCGGTAACTTTCTTCCTTAAGCATCTCCTCATATTTTGTTACCTTAGCTACAAGTTCATAAAAATCTCTAAACCTCAACTCAACTCATATTTTGTTACTTTTCTTTGGGTCATTTTCACGTACTCTGTCTCTAAAAGATAGATCTTGCATATGTTTTTCATCTTCTTGAACCGAGAGACAAACAAATCAGCAGTCTCCCCATTTCTTTGAGTCACTCTGGACAGTTCTACAATGCACACTTTAGGCTCAGCCCCGAAAAACTGTGTAATTGCATTTCCATCTCTTGCCAACTTTGAATGGAGTTCCTTGGAAATGTTATATACCAAGTGAATGCTGCCTCTGTCAAAGAGCTAGGAAACAGTATAAGCTTGAAATGATACAAATTCTCGTGAAGCTACCAACTCCCCACATCGCATGCTGAATCTAGCAACATGTTCCAAGGTGAAATAGCCATCTTCTCAGAGGAATATGAGAAAAAGGGATCTCGGTGACTTTACCCGCATGGGTTCTCTCTGTTTATCATTTCTAGATAAGGTTTGTAGAACTCTAGGCGTCAATTTTTCCTGCTCGGGCCCATATAACTCTCACACTTTATCGCTTACAAATCCGGGCATAAGGGATGGTTACCTAAAAGGCTGTTTAGGAACTCTCATGGAACTCTATCCCCTGTCATTCACTCTTAGGTAGTTGCATGATGCCCTCTTTGTCCTCCATTAAAAGAAAAGCCCCCTTCATATGCTTCATGCTATGTGTTGGATTACCCGAGCAAAAATCCTCTAAGTGGGTCATGGGCTCTCGTTGCATTCAGTTCCTCTCCTGCCACGCTCTTTAGAGTACCGCCCTCTCTCATATGGGGAGGAAGGTATCTAGCCTCTACCTGCATATGTAAGCAATGAAATTAACTAGCTTCTCGTAGGTTCTTAGAATGTTGCCCCTCGAGTTCATTAGAAAATTGTTTTTCATGCTTAAAAGCAACTTCCTATCTTGGTTACCCCCTTTCTCTAAGGTTCTCCAAGATGGATTGAGATTGCTGCTCCATTTATTCCATAAAAGCAAATATAATCATCATTATTTGATCTTTATTTCTTGTATGAGAGCTTAAATTCATTAAAAATTATTAGAAAAAAAGAATAGCAAACATTACCTCGCACCCGTCCTTCACTCGCTTATCAGTGATGTCGATGGATTCCTACCGTTATAATCGAGAATTATCGTTTTCTATCGTTCCACCAAGGTTAGAACTCTTCTTTCCTATGTTTCTTTTGCAACATCAGATCCTAAGTCTAAAGACTCTACAATTGTCTTACTTCTCAATTTTGGTAGCATTCTTTAGCAAAAATCTGGTCCCACCAGGCATGCCAAAAATATGTTACGGTGGATTTTCTAATGGAATTCACCATAACATACAAAAAGTATGGATATTTGTGAATATGCGGGCGTGCCAAGAAATTATAGTATTTTCAAATTGAACCTGCATCAAAATCTAACTTCAAGCCAAAATGAAAATTGATTCCCAATTCCCTTTAATAGCTCCTCAAGGTAAAAATACTTTGAAAAATAGATTGCAAAGACTGAATTGAAAGCTAAGAGGAAACTTAACAGACTAGTTGGAAAAATAGTAGATTTCATTATAGAATTTGACTGAAAATCAAGTATTAAAGCAAGAAAACTTTGAAGTAACAAATGTCAGACTAAAAACATGTAAACTCAAGCTGGCAATATGGAAAAGACTACCGAATAAATTTGTTGAAAAATAAGAGAAACGCTGAAATATTGAAATGCTCTTACTCGGTTTTGAGTCTTGGATGATGATCTTCCAAAATTGGTGTTGAGTCCTCATTTTATGTGCATTTCGGTGTAACTATCGCTTCGATTTACGCCTGCACCTGCATCACATCAAGAGTTTTAATTAATAATGGGCCATAGGATCCCCAAGCTAGCCTATTGGGATGACAGAGCTCATTTAATCGATTATTAAGATACAAGATGGATTCATTTTATCGGGGCCCAAGGTGTTATAAAGCCTCCAAGGTGTTATAAACCCACGGGGTTAAAGGCAGCCTATAAATACACCGCTCCTAAATTTCCGTAAAAGAGAGAAGTTTATTAGCCTCCGTGTTTATGAAAACACCTGAGAGAGAAACAAACCGGGAAGGTTTCAGAGTGTTTTTCAGATCTTGTTTCTTTTATGATCAAAGGCACCACACGCCAGATTCGTCACGCATACGTACAACAACCAATGCACAACTCCGTAGAAGTGGGAGACTGATACGTAAAACCCGTGCAAGGTATGCTCTCGTTAGGGAGAGACTTATCGTCGCTTGATAATCCCGATGACGACCCTACCACATACGGCAGGTATCGAGGATGCTGATGTGCAAGAATGGAAAAAGGCAATGGATCGAGATGGAATCTACGGGTTCTAACTCAGCTGGGTTCTTATAAGCACCCAAAAGCGGTAAACCACCAGGTGGATCTACAAGAGAAAGAGAGGATCAGACGGGAAGGTCAAACTTTCAAAGCTAGATTGGTGGCAAAAGGTTACACCCAAAAAAGAGGGTATAGATTATGATATGAAACTTGCCGCCAAAGAATATGCCAAACGTCCTGATTCTTGAAGGTCAAAGTGTTGAAATTCTCTCATATCACTAAGATCAAGTAAATGATGTCAAAAAACAAATTTTCTTAAATGGAGAGCCTGGAAGAAGAAGATATCTATATGCAGCAACCGAAAGGGTTCATAGCCTTAGGTCAAGAACATTGGTTATCGGTAAAAGCCACAGGTCATTCACGGCCGCCAAGATCCGTGGTCATAACACTGTGGCCTTGATCGGTTATCAAATTATGACTGGCAAACCCCATAACCGCTGGTGCAAAGGAAAGCCACCAAGAATATGGTGGCCTTTGGCACTTACTGACATATTCTCTGCGAATCGAAAGAATGTGAAAGGTGTTATCGTATCGGTATGGTTACCTGAAAAGCAGCTTGATATGAAGGACTGGGTGAAGCTAACTGTTGGTCCCAGAATCCAAACTCTTTACGAGACCTAAGAATGGCAAGTGTTAGCCTTTGGTCCCAAGCCTCCCAGATTGATGGGAATAGTGACCGTGTTTATGAAAATTCCAAAGTGGACTTCTACCCCCATGGAATTTGATCTTCAAGAGTAAATCACCAAAACTCTCGAAGAGAAAGAACTGATGAGCAAAACTACGCTGGGTCGGTAGTCTCATGTATGCCATGCCATAATGTGAAATAAGATTCGCTGGTGTGGAGTAGTGTTCTGCATCAATCAGATCCCGAGTAGAACACTGGATGGCCAAGGAAACATGATACCTCAAGTATTTAAAGTTATATCCAGGACAGATATTATATCTAAATGATCTGAAATTACTCATTATAAGATGCTGCGGTTACGTGTCAGAATCTGAGAGGAACCGTAGCGCATCCTTCATTAAGTCTCTCCTCAACTGTGCCTGGCAAAGCAACAATCAGTAGTCTCAAGAGGGTCCTGTGTGCTACTGAGTGAGTGGAGTTGTCAAGTACTGTGCCCAGAGCGCATGCTGTAATTAGCCTTCCTGATATGGCCAATACAAGCCTGCACATCATATTTTTACCATGGTTACGTCCAGATTAACAAGTAGGCGCGATCATGCATGGATAATAAACATTGAAGACATGATCATGCTCTCGGCGAATTAATTGAATTTGTCCTCATGTTTATTAAACAAAGTCACTTTGTTTAGACTCAACATTTCATGAATGATCATTCTTTTTATACAGGAAAATATTGGAATGAATTATGATCATTCTGAGAGACTAAAGAGATTTAATCAAGGATAAATTTCTGAAAGGACAAATCCTCGCGATATTAGACATGTTTTATTTTTTCTAATCCAAAGTATTATTATATAAATAAGAGCATTTAAGTTACTATGGTTCTTTGAGTTTATCATTTAAGAGAAATTATTTTAAACTAACTGAATATCTTGATATTTGTGATTATGGTATTTTGATTATCAAGTATTTATGAATATACAAAATGGAATTTGTATGAAATATCCTCTGACATGTTTCAGATTTGATATTGAAAGTCACCGTCAGCCATCCCGTTAGAGAAACTGATAAGTCAAGAGAATAAAATAATTATTTACTTTTTTTATGCAAAAAATCATCACTATTGAGATACAAAGGCAATACATTTAATATAAAATATTATTACTTTGAATTCACATCCTGGTTTAGTGAGTGAGTTCCCCATAAGATACTGATGCCATCCCAAACTTTGCTTCAAGGTGATTGTCAGATTTATGTCTGCATAACGACCGTTGATCAAGAGCCTTATCAATACGGGTCACAGATCCCCAAGAATGCTCACTGATGACGAGCCCATTTAACTAATTGAGCTACAAGATACGATGTGAGCCTCACTTGGTCAAACCAAGGTGTTGGCAAAGCCCAGGTGTTATAAAACCCAATAAATGAAGTCAGCAGCCTATAAATACACCCGCTTCCGTAGCCTGCAAAGAGAGCTTGGAGCCAGCTCCGTGCCTGATAGAAAACACCTCGAGAGAGAAAATAAACCGAAAGGTTTCGAGTGTTATTCGATCTCTGTTTTCGCGACCATGCCTCACACGCAGATCCTGCCACCAGAAATAGTCATGTCCCGTGACCTTAAAGACATCTTCTTTGGCCACCTCACGCTGAGTTAGAATGGGGCATGAAAAAGATACCCATCAAGAAGAGACCAGATGAATCATACATTCCCCGGCTTCCGGGCCAGGATTCCTTCCAACTACACCAAATTCTTACTCTTTCTCCAATAACCGTCGATACGTCCGGCATGAGTCTTACTCTAAGAAATTCTCTTTCCACCGTCACGATTTTTGCCATGTCAAGGACTTTAAGTAGTGTCTCTCTCCATTCTCGCCTTCTTCATATGTATAAACTAATATTTAATATTCTCTCAATACAACTTTGAAAATCTAAAAAATTCCACAATATCTCTGACCTTTCAGCGGCTGAAAAATCTTAAACAAAGCCTTAGATTCTTTTGTCCTGGTTTTCAAATAAATTTATTAGTATAAAACTCCAAATTTTTTTCCTTCAAAATTATGTCAGATTTTCCAGATGCCCATTATTTCAAGGGCTGAACATTGGGAATCTCCCACTTATCTATCTCTCAATCCTCAACTTTATAGCAGCACAATATAAAAAAATAGAAGAAATTTGAAGATCTTATACTATGAAAAGGTGTAGAAGTGTTGCTTACTTGAACAACAAGATTATAATCATCTCCTTCTAATCACTTAGAAAGGTTCTACATTTCTTGTATCATTGTTGACACTTCATGATGCAAATCTGTTTTTTTTTTACTTTTTTATAACAAAACTTATAAAAAATTATTAGGGTTTTCATTAGAATTGTTCTTAAAAGCAGTTTTCTGACTCTAAAAGTAGAAAATTGTTCTCCAAATAGGAAACATGTTCGATAATTATGTGAACTTATGGTAAGATGGTAATAGAGTTGGGAATATGGGCTAACCCATTTTGACCCGTAATTTTAGTGAGATCAGACATCAATTTTTATGGCTCGAATAAAACTTTAGCCTAATTACTTGCTTTGAATCAAACTTGGTCTAATGGTCCATGGCGAATAAAACTCCAGGCCTAATGCCAGTGACCCATTCGGGTTAGGGCCAGACCTTGTCAGCCCCTGGCTTGGGTGTTTCTTATATTTTAATATTTTATTTTCTTAATAATTACATGTTTTGTTTATATTTTTTTAAGTAATTAGTTTTCTAGTTATAAAAAATACATGTTTCTTTTTATTATTGAAAATATAAAAATAATATTTAAATAATAGTTGTCATAGTGATTAATTATGTCTTATTAAAATCCTTACATATATGAAAATTAATTAAAAAAATGAATAATATTAAAAAATTAATATATTTTGTTATATAATTTTTAACAACATAAAAACAAATTATAAGTATTACAAAATAAAATTTTATTTTATAAATTATTTTAAAATATTATAAATTTATTTTTTAATGTTTCTATTTTGATCCATTTTGACGAATAAACCGCATTACCTAGATTAGGACTAGGCTAACAGAATTCTTGGCGAATTCCCAACTCTAGATTGTATCGTATAACTTTAGATATAAAACTAAAAGTCATTGCTATAAAGTAGAATATGAACCAAAAGGCATGAAAGAGATGTGGCTAATAAAAGACAAAGAAGGAAAATATAAACTATTTAATGAAGGGCGTCTCTGGCTTATAAGGTAGGGTTAAGGGAATAAAACTTTTTGATGAATTTTTTTGCATAAAAATGTTTTAGAAAGGTGACCCTTTTTAGTCATAGACTCAGTACCACTAAGGACTTTGTTTATATAAATTGAATTTAATTAAGAAAATAAATCTACTAAATAATTTGTATGGATTGAATACTTTATCTATGTATATGTTATACTAATTTTTTGAGTCACATAAGAAATGCTTAGATTGTTGGTAACGATATTTAATATAAATTTATTTATTCTTTTTTAAGTAATATTTTTAACAAAAAACAGTCTTGATTTATATTTATAGAAGTTCTCATGAATGGATGAATTTTGCTGCATCGGTAGCAGATATCTATCTCACATGAAACATACTTGATTTATACTAGGTTCTTTTTTATTTTTATTTTTTGTACATGTGACATGGCTAATACATGTTCTTACAAATTCTAACTGGATCTCCCTCAACCTCATTTCCAACATTTATCACTTGAGCTAGGTCCCCAAAGACGAATGTACTAGATCTGAAAAAGTGAAGAAACTCCCAAGACATTTACCTTGTCTTTAAAGATTTAGATGGTTGAAACCATGTATTGGTAAGTAGACCTGGAGTGCGACTCCACTTGATTATTTCTTACCTAACTAATTTCTTTGTGATAACATCTGAGAAACAATCTGCATGGTTGGTCTGGATTGTGGGTTGGTATTTAAGCATGAAATTGCGAGCTTTATTAATAGTTTATCACTTCCCGCTATCTTTGGGGTGTGAGATGTGAGATCGGATCAACACTTCTTTAAAACTATGTTCTCCTTCTCGGGGAAACTAGAAAGAAATAATCGATCTCGGGATGTCTTCCTTTGATTACTTCGGTGCAAACACTCGAGCTATAGACATCGGTTTTTCATCACTTTCATTGTATAAACAAGCTACAAAATTAGAAGGTAAGATATTATAATTTTGACATATTTGGTTCTTTGTAATTTCAGATGGTGACACGTGGAAAATGTATACAGTCTGACATATCGAATGTGCTTGCGAGTGTGGTGTTTGTTGATGGAGTCTGGCTTTAGAAGCTTAGTACGAAGTCGGAAATATGGGCTTCATCGCGAATCAATGAAAATGTTGTTGCTTGATATATCCCGATGAACAATTGGGGGTAAGCAATCATGGTGCATGTAAGACAGAGCATGAGCCACTCCTTTGATGATGTTCACCCTTGTACCCCAATCCAATTTCTTAGCTTCTTCTTCTTTGCTCAATATTGTAGCTAGGCTATGTCTTTCAAGGTACTCATAGACTAGAAACTTGTGTCTTGGATGTGAGCAAAAACCCGGATTCCACGATGTTCGATGCGATTTAAATGATTACTTGTATGATACCATTTAGAAATCCTTTTGATTTCCCTTATAATATCGGATTAGGTGAAGCTTCTTCACGGCTACTATGGAACCTAATGGCAGCTCTGCTTTGTAAACGCTTCCATGCCCTCCCTTTCCGATGCAATACATGGGATCAAAATCGTTGGTCGCCTTTATAATCTCTTGGTACATTTTTCTTCCATCAAAAGTTTGTATTGAAAAGAGATCATGTTGTACCTCACCTTGTTCGATTTCTGGATCTCTCTCTCTTCTTTTAGCAATAAAGAAAATTCCAATGAAAGCAAAAGTAAGTGATCCCAAAGAATATGACTATAAACACAACTTTTGTTGATCTACTCTTGAAACACGTGATTTACAGAGTTGCAACCTTGACATTGCCACAATCTTTGTTCCCTTTAACACCTCAATGGTAGCATTTCGAAAGGCATTGTCGGGGAATGGGACCCACCTGGCCCGATTGTATGATATGTCAACATATGCAAGCATGCATTTCCTCAGCGCTTGGAATGAGACCCGCGAGGTTGTTATGGGAGGTGAGCCTCTCGAGTCCTCGAACTGGATTTGTGACGGAGTTCTTCACCTTAAGCAAGTTGTGACTCAAATCTAGCTCGGAGGATGATTAAGTTTACCTGTCCCCGAGATTGGAATTCCGTCGTTAAGGTCTATTATTGCTCGGGTTCAAGTGATCTGAAATACAAGCATTTGCTCAGCGCTTTAATTATTGACCCATTCAATCTATTTGATGAAAGGTCTAGATTCTCAGCGAGGCAATGACAGAGTTCGGGAGGAATACCCGAGAGTTAGTTTGCCTTTCAATATCCAACTCAGAGAGGTCAAACTTCCCATTTTTTGGAATTTCCCGACAAAATGATTTGAAGAAAGATCGAATGGGTTAGATGGGTTGAGATTCCAAAATTTCTTAGGTATGCTCCCTGTAATATTGTTAAGACAATCTTCGGGTTTTGTAGTCGTCACCTTCCCCAATTGTGAGGAGCTCACCATAAAACTCGTTGTAGCGAAGTCTATGTATTCCCGAGTTTGGCAGGCACGGTGCCTCGACTATATTTCCGGTGAGTTGGTTTTACTCTCAAATGAAATACGGTCAAGTTTTTGCAAACTTTCAAGCTTTTAGGGATGGGACCACTGAGATGGTTGTCGTTCACCGTAAGCGCACCAAAAGATCCACCTTAGCGATGCCTTCGATAAAGGCGGGCGGTGGTTTATTAATCGATTAGTAAGCTTAATCGACTTATGAGTTTCCCGATTTCCTCGAGGAATGTAACCCGAGAAAATTTGGTTATCATGGAGGTATAAAGTTTCTAAAGTGGTCGGGATTACCTAGTGAAGTAGGAATGGAACCATTGAGTTTATTTTGGGATATTTCTAGATGAATAAGAGATTTCAAGTTTCCTAATTCTTGAGGAATGGGACCAGAAAGTTGATTGATAAAGAGATGCGGGAGGGTAAGCTAACAGAGATCACCCCTAATGAGGTGGGCCAGGGAAAGATTGTTCCATAAAGGCTTAAGCGTTGCGGGGATCTCAAATTTCCCTCACCCCGGGTGGGATAAGCCCGGAGAGACTATTGTTGAACAAATACAACATGGTTAAGCGTTTCAAATTTTGGAAAATGAAGGGATAGGACACATTAAGAGTGTTGTATCGAGCATATCTCAACAAGATTAGTGAGATTTCCTATTTACGGAGGAATGTGGCCAAGATGTTGATTAGCATATAGATACGAGGAGACGAGTTACTCAAATTTCCCGAAGTAGGAATAGAACCTCGAGTTGGTTGGCGTGCAAATCCGCTCCATAGAAGACTTCAAGCGACAATTTCTACGAGGAATAGAACCATTTAGGCGATTTTGGAAGCGGTGCGGGACTTAGTTAGTTAATCTTTAATTCCAGCGAGATCCCCACAGGAGTGGTTGGTAGACAAATCAAGGTATTTGAGCTTTGAGAGGAGACCGATTTGGAGCGGGATAGGACCAAAGAGGTTGTTGATGCAGATATCAACCTAGGCAAGATTGGGAAAAGACGAGAAGAAGTGTTGGAGAGTACCTCCTAAACTCGACTCTGTGAGGTTTATCTTGATGACGCTCCACTGCCCAGTTTGCGGAGGATATCTGTTACCATTGCATGGTGGATTTATTGCTTCCATGGTGGTTGGAAGAAATATTGGTGAAATTGTTAGAATAAAGAGTCAGCGAGGGAAGAATGAACATAGTTGTGGAGGTAGCTTTCCATTTGAGTAGAGCTTGTGCTTCTTCATTAGAATAAGAAGAAGCATGGTGTGAACAAATCAATAAAATTTGGGAAGCAAGGTAGATAATTTTTTTTTGTCTTATGGTTGAGGATGCCATTGCTTTAGCTAATGAATTTCATATGCTGCTTCACAACTTCATTTATACACCATTGGCTCCTTAATTTGTTAAAATATCTATTCCTTTTGATATCGAAGATCAAAGTCCTTTTATGCATATTTTTGTTTCCATGAGGATTTGACATGTTAGTCTTTCTACGTTATTATAGTCGTCGAGTTATGTTTCATCGACAATTGCATGTTTAATTATCTTGTAATATCATTTGGTTGAATCGATAAGATACTCTTTATATATATATATATATATATATATATATATATATATATATATATATATATATATATATATATATATATATATATATATATATATATATATATATATAAATTGTAAAAAAGAAATAATTTTATTGATTCACGTATAACACATTTAATAGAAACATAGTATTAAATTTGCTAAAAACCTTAGAGAATGACGCAACATCCAGGTTAATAGTATAAAAAATCGGCACAAAACTTACTTATTTGATAATCCTATAATAACTAGAATACATCTTATTCCTAAATGCTTTATGTATATTAGCGACCATGATTTAATATTGTGTCAGATTAAATATGTTTTATCATAAGAAAGCGTCCATCAGTACTAAGGCGACACAATTGCACACGTAACAAATTACGTTATAAAACCTGCATACAGCATAATCACAAAAAAAAAAAGTAAAAACTCAGATTTATGTGAAAGAATCACTTTATTGAGAAGAAAATGATAGAGAGATATGTAAGAGGAGCGATTTGAGGCCAAGAATGGCCAAAAAAAAATCACTTTTTTTTGCTTAAGGAAAATGGGTTAACAGGAAGAAAAAAAAAAATGAGAGGAGGAGAAGAGGAGCTTTGCTTAGGTTTTTAGTCAAAAATATACTTTTATATTTAGAATTTATTTTAGATGAACATGATGTTTTGTGAATAGTATCTAAATTAGAGCATCCCGAAAGAGTTAGTTAAACCCTTCCCTTTAAATTTATTTTACATTAGTCAACCTTAAATATCTCAAGAGACTGGATTAATATTCGCCATTTTCATATTACTACCATTTGGGTAGCTATTTCTGATTAGAGCAAAGACGTTGGCTACTCTGATTTTTGCACCAACAACACTCCAATGATGTAATCAATATGGTGATGACATGGCATATTACATAGTATTTTAGTTAAAGTTAGTTGAAATGGTTAGCTAAAATAGATAGCGTGGTTGGAGTAAAATTGAAATTTTGGTTATTTAAAGTAGATAATGTAGCAAAATTCTATTTTGTTAGCTAATTACATAGCTCCCTTGAGTTGCTCTTAGTGTAAAGTATTCTATTCGATAAACTATATGTATAATTAGATAAAGGCAGTATGGCTGTTTTCTGCAGGTAGCTTTCCATTGGAGTAGAAAGAGTACTTTGTTTTCTTAGACGCATTAGAAGATAGGAAACTCTCTAATTGGTGGATTATGACACCTAAAATGATTTGCTGCATTTCATTCTCGGGTTGTCGAGAAAGACGATTTTATATTCTTCTAAGGTTTATATATGTATTGATAGGGTTTGAAAAATAGGGCATAGGCCTTTGATCAAGACGAAGAGGTGATAAGCGACGCAATACCAGGCTCCTCGATCTGGGCCAAATCAGAAGGCCCCGAGGGCAGTCTGGATGTCTGAATGAATTGGAAGCCCCCTTATCCTACGGTCCAGTTGTATATCAGCTCATCTGAGAAAATAGAATAACTACCTCACAGCAATATATTACACCGATCCGACTACGTCTTATCAATAAGGAAGGAAAAATAATAACGAGATCATGTCGCCGGTTGAATCCCATCTGATAAGGAAGGAGGATTATCTCAAACAAACGGCTCCTTCTATATCACAATACAAATTGATGGTGGAAATAAGAAAAGTGAAATAAAGAAATATCAGTGATAGGAAGGACCCACTAATCACCATCAATGGTTGAGCATCTACTTATAAATACGGAATGCCCGTCGGTAAAGATGCGCTTGATTCTGAAATGCAAAAACTCATACGCTTCGGTCTTTCTTTTCTCTAGAGAAGCGGCTTAGGCATCGGGTAGCCACAGACTCTGACCCTCGCCGACCCCACGTATTTGCTTTGTTCTTGCGGAACAACGTCCGGATGGCAGTTCCAACACCTGACACCACACGGCCTATCTCGACCGGATAATTCAAAAGGAAAAATGTAGCGCATCCCGGCACATAACCTTTCAGGTCTGATCCGCGGCCTACAGCGCTCGGCCGGTTCACATTGAAAAAAGGCATCATCGATTGGCGCGTGCAGCCGACAACGGACCCTTTATAAATATAAGCGATTTCTCGATTCGCAGTGGTATCGGCAAAACGGCGAATGCGTAATCCTGCCGAGATGCGAGATCTGAGCCTGTCACGGATAGCGAACCCACAGGGCGGTAGAAGCAATACGAAGCAATACAACCAGTGAAGCGCCGTCGTCGTCAACGGCGATGGAAGAGTGGAACAACTTACGGTGATTCTGGCATCCACGGGAGGAAAAGGGCGAACCGGGACGCGACATTTCCTCCCCACGAGGAAGCCAGCGGGCGCGACATTCCCGAGGAGGCGGCGACGAGAATCCGGCCCGATCCGGGGAGGCACGGACCCCGATAAACACTGCGGAGGAGCGAAGCAATGCTTGGGAGGCGTGTCGCCCAGTGAATACCACATCACCTCGGCCCGGGAGCGGGAGAGCAAACATGGGAGGCGGAGGGTTGAGTCTTCAACAGGAGCTCGGGAGTGTGAAGGAGGTGGTTAAGGGACGCGCCCAGGACACTATGGATGCAGCAGTACGACAAGCCAGATCTCACTTCCACGACCCAGGTCTTCTGGCCCCACAGCTCGGCGAAGTTGAGTGCCTGAATAGAAACATTCGATGGTCGAGACCCACATTTGATCACCTCGATACTTACAAAAATCGGATGGGCGCATAGGTATGGGACCGGTGCGATGTAGGGCGTCGCCTTTCGCTAAAGGACCTGACCTTGGCACAGTTCAGCGAGTCCCCGCCCGTCCATCGTCATTAGGAACTATCACATTGCGTTAAATGCTCCCACTTCATTGGAGCGAGCGTATAAGCCAGTGCCATCTGTTGGCCGTCAGCGAGCTGCGAAGCTTGAAGTCAATGCGTGCAAAGTTCGCGTTGGAGTCCACGAAAATAGACGCCTTCGACGAAATTACGCCATCCACAGCATTCATTTGCGAGTTAAGTCTGTCCCGAAGGACTTGATATTTTCCGTCTCGAAGAACCCCTTGCGAAACATGGCGAGTACTCTCGAAGCGGAGAAATATATAAGCGGCAAGGCCCTCATATCAAAGAAAGAGTTCTTCCACGTAAAGAGAAAAGTGCGACCAACCAAGCAGCGGGGCTGGGCCCCGGAGACGAGCGACGAGAGAAATCCCAAGGAAAGCGTGAGCGATCCCACGCGGGGGAACCTCGGGGATCGTGCAGTTTTACCCTTGTCGGCGGTGTGGCGTTACTCACCTCAGCGTTTCACCACGCGCCTCGGTGTGGTCCTACGTAGTACGAAATGAAGCGGTTCCTAGATGGCAGGCCGGATAAAATCGGACCACATACTGAAATGGCGCCCAAGTATTGCGGGTTGCACAAGGATTACGGGCATCGCCACGGACAATTGTATCTGGCGAAGAGAGAGATAGAATACTTAATGCGCGGATACCTCAGGCGTTTCATATCTCGAGAGACAGGCCCAATCGGACCCGAGTCGGGCCCGAGTCGAACCGGGCCTCGACTCAGCAACAACCCAGCCTCGGCAAACCACGACTCAACGCCGGCCCAACCCCTCGGGAAATCCATGTGATCTCGGGAGGGTTCGCAGGGGGAGGAGAATCTAGTTCAGCTCGGAAGGCCCGCCTGCGTAGCATCAGATCAACAGGAATGGGAGAAATACAAGCCGTATCTAAGTTGCTGCGACTCGACACCACCATCACGTTCTCGACTCGGATGCGGAGGGATGCGGCATCCCATGGCATTATTGGTGGTTCGCGCGATTGGCCAACACCCACCCCGAGTTCATGGGTTTTAATTGATAGCAGGAGTTCGGTGACATCATATTCGCATCAGCCTTCGATAAAATGGGCATTGAGAGAGAAAAGCTAGATCTCGTCAACACACATCTGCGGGGGTTTTCAGGAGAGAAAGTACTACCATTAGGCTTGATTCAGGCGGTACTGGCTGCAGGAGAGCCCTTGCCGACGGCGGCGGCCAAGGTTCATATGAAGTAGACGCCGGAGTGAGCATAACATGTTCTTGAAGCGAGACCCTCCACCAGCGCCAATAAAAGCCATCCCCTCCGTATCACATGATAATCAATTGACCACATGAGTACGGGATAAACCAGGAGATCAGCCCCGGTGGCCGGGGAATGCTACGCCTCCCTTAGAGCAAAGGGCGGGTTGACAACGTGAATGTAGGCGAGCTTGACATGCTCGGCAGAGATACTCGCCCGACCGTCCCTCGGAGGAACTAGAGCGATATCATTGGATGGCGACCGGAACATCTTGCCTATATCGGCTCAATTCTTGAGGCCTCAAAAGCCTCCTCACTCAGTTTTTAAGACAGAATAGAGACGTTTTCGCATGGAAGCAGGCGGACATGGGAGGAATCGATCTACGATAATCACTCAGTTGAACACCAACCCGTATGACGGAATTGACAATGAGAGGCTTCAGTGGAAGTGACCATCGACGAGGAAATCGGCAAGCTTCTCGGCCGGGAGCAATCGAGGGAGGTAGAATATCAGTGGGCGGCTAATGTTATCCTCGTCAAAGCAAATGGCAAGTGGCGACTCTTGTGGCTTCTTGACATAAACAAGGCATACCCGAAGGGCGGCTTTCCTTTGCGGTCGACCTCATCGTGGGCGCCACTTCAGCAGACCTGACTACCGATTTTATGGGCGCATTTTAAAACACAATCGGTCGGTATGGATCGGGATGACGAGGAAAAGACCACTTTGCGTCCGACTCAAAAGGAACTTATTGTTATCGTGTGATGTTGTTAGGCTCGAAGCGAGAGCGACTCTGAGAGGTACAGTAAATTTTCGAGCGAGATAGGCAAGACTATGGAGGTATCGTAGGCGACATCTTCAGTAAAATCTATAAATAATCTCCACATCCCTCACCTCTCGAAGCGTTCCGGATCTAAGGAACTCTGACATGAAAGCTGGCAGACCGACCAAATGCGCCTTAGTGTCAGTGAGGAAAATTCCTAGGCTTTATTGTCAATCATAGGGGAATTGAGGCAAATCGAGAGGATAAAATAAAGAAATTTATTACTCGGCAGTATGGTAATATCGGGAATAAAGGAAGTCCAGTTATTAGGAAGGATTGCGGCCCTAAAGTAGGTTGTATCGAGTGACGACAAGTGCGACCCTTCTTGAGTCTTTGAAGAGGCCTTCCCGATAAAGTCTGAAGTGCGAGGAAGCATTTAATGCATTAAAAGCGTGTCGAGTTCTCCGCCCATTTCTAGTAAGTCTGTGGGGAGAACTCCTCCTCTACATGCTTGGGTACATGTCAGAGCTTCTCGACAAGCGGTACTCGTGAGCGAAGCGAGTCCTGACACTTAGTCTCTTGTGCGGTCCCGAGCTCGGGGAGCGGAAGAGAATTTTAGGGATGGAGGAAATTAATACTAAGCGGCGGTAACCACGGCTGGGCTTAGTTTTTATTTCGGGCTCATACCATAGAAGTCCGATGGAATATCAGATGAAACAGAGTGTTGCACAAAACTGGAAGCCTGCGGGAGGTGATGAAATGGGCCATAAAATGGCGAGTTGAAGCATCAGTGCAGTAAACTGACCATAAAAGCACGAGGTCTGTGACCCGTCATGGAATTCACTCAGACGAGACTTGCTCGAGGCCACTCACGAAGCGACCTCCGATTTAGGCTCGTAGATGGAGCCTCGAATGCAAGGAAGCGGGCTGGGTCCTAATTCTAACCTCACTAGAAGGAATAGACATTGAATAATACTTTTCAGTTGGGTTTCTTCGCTGAAACAGCAGTAGAGTATGAGGCGTGATGCATGAACCTCGACCTCGCCCGATCGGCTAGAAGGTCGACCGGTTAAATTATACGGTGACTCAGCTAGTAGTCGGGCAAATACAGAAAACCTCTGAAGCGAAGTGAAACGATGATCCTATACCTCCAAAAGGTCCGCGATCTATCAAAGAAATTTGTGTTTGTTCAAGTCAAACATGTCCCCAGAACAGAGAATTCCCGAGCAGACGCCTTGGCGAAATTAGCCTGACCTCCGCGAGAAGACCTCGCGGTCGCGCGGGTTGAATACCTAAGCGGAACCCTCTGTCTATCCTTATGCTTATATTGTTGCCCCGATAAAGTCAGGCAGAGTTGGATGGACCTATTTGGGATTATATTAATAACGGAACCTGCAGACGACCGAAGAAGCGGCTAAGATAGGGTGAGGTCGTCCGGGTTTACCAATCACAAGGGAGCCTCATAGCGGATTCTTCACCTCTAAAATGCATTGGAAGACACCAAGTACGTGCTAAGAGAGGTACACGAGGGTGTATGGGAGTCTCATCGGTCGAGGCATTAGCGGGAAAGTTTAAAGCGAGGATCTTACTGGCCCGACCATACTCAAGGATCACGTGACCTGGTGAATGCGGAATCGACGGGAGCACGCCCGAGATCATACCCCACTCAGTCGAGCCCTTAACATCAATCCGAGTCCACATTTCCAACGGTGGGGTTTAGACATGTGGACCCCTGCGCCCATTGGCAGGAGTCGATTAATTCATGTCACGTCGCAGTGGATTACTTCACAAAGTAGGCAGAAGCCGAGCCTTTAGCCACCATTACGGAGCAGAAGATACGCAATTTCGTGTGGCGAGCCATCATATGCCGCTTTGGCATTCCAAGAGCCTTGGTATCAGACAACGGAAAGCAGTTCGACAACGCTAAATTCAGGGATTTCTGTGCCGAGCTCGGAATTAAAAATTATTACTCGTCCAGCTCACGGTCAAATGGGCCAGTAGAAATCGAACCTGAGGCGGCCTTGAAGACCAAATTAGAAGATCTCAAAGGGTTGGGTGGGGCTACCTCCACAGAAGTCACTATGGGCTTGGGACCGACACGAGGAAGTAAACAACTTGGAAACTCATTTACCACAGCCTTTGGCACGGAATGATAGCCCCTGGTGAGGTAGGAATAAAATCCTCCAAGTCAGTTGCATCGGAGGGCGTAGCCAATGAGGCCCTTCGTTTAAACTTAGAGGCTCTTAGATGAAAAGCGCGGCGGTTGAAGGCGTCTGGAGGGTATCAAAGGAAAACAGCGGTGTTATAATCCAAAGAATTCGGCCCCGAAGCTCACGTGCGAGCGACTTAGTCTTAAAAAAGCTCCTGCCAGCGAGGAAGAACCCGGTGCACGGGAAACTAGGCCCATTTGGGGAAGGCCATACATCATATCGAGTCGTCGGACCAGAGGCGATTATGAACTTAAAGCGGAAGAGGGGAAAAATCTTGCGACATCGTGGAATCTGAGAACATCTTAAAGCTCTTCTACGGTAAGTGTCGGTTGTAATGTTAAATAATGCCTTATCGAATCTCACGTGATAAGATGGAGCGTTCATTGGTGTTGGTTGGAGCATGCAGAAGCGAGTTCATATATGTAGAATGGAAAAAAGGCAAAATAAGAAGATGCACATACATAAAAACAAAAGTGTCTCTTTATTTCAATTAGATTACATTCAGTTGTCAGTGGTGTCCTCGATTACATCTTGGTAATGTCGGTACAAAGCAGTTCCTCGAAGCGCCTTCAAGGGGTGTGATAGAAAAGCGAAAAGAAAGGGATAAAAGGAGGAAGACGAGAATGAAAAGATGGAAGAAAGAAAAGAATTGTAGTGGGAGAAAAAGAAAAGAAAGTGGAAAAGAGGAGAAGAAGAAAAGGAAGAAGGAGAAGGAAGAAAAGGAAGAAGGAGAAGGGAGAAAAAGAGAGGAGTAGAAGGAGAAAGGAGAAGAAAAAAGAATAAAAAAAACAGAGAGAGCAGTGCAAGAGATGCGCCACCCTCTCCGGACGCATTCCCTAGCACAAAGCTAGGGAATAACATGACTCCCATGAAGGGGAGACTAGGGAAAAACACAACTCCCACATGTAGAAGAGCTTGATGGCGCTGGCCCCAGTCTTCGGAAGAATCTACGCGAAGGCAGTCAAACTTTGACCCTTCATCTCATGAGTTTCGGTTGTGCATCAGAGAAAGCAAAATATACAAGGAACAAATCTCATAGTAAATGAAGTAATTTATAAAATTTGGCCTTCGAAACTATTGTCGTTTCAATTCTCCGTGATCATTAAGCGCTGCGCCTCTTTCGAGAATCAAAAATTAACGTGATACGAAGCGTTTGTTGTATCAAACTCTTCAACAATCCTAGCCACGGGATATACGGCACGAGGCCAACCGCAGCTGAGGCGAGTCGGCCGGCGGGCCGGTATTCACGCGGCAAGCTGGCGACCCGTACGGGCTATGCGTAGGATTGATCGTGCGGGCGGTCGCGCCCGATGGCAGCTGCTCACTTTGGCCCGAGGCTCGCTGCTCAGCTGAGGCCTGTTTGCCTCGGGAGTCGGACCCGGAGAATCGGGCTACATCGCCACTCGGCCTCGGCGCCGAGCCCGCGCTGCTCGCTGGCCAGGCTCACTGCTCCACTTGCGAGGCCATGCTGCCTCGAGTCGAGACCAGCTCAGAATTCACATCCCGCCCGGCTCGGCTTGGTATTTCGGAGCCGCGCACTCACTTTACTTGAGCTCACCTATTCATACGAACCATCTTTGCCTCGAGAGTCGGACCGACTCAATTACATCGCCGCTCGGCCTGGCTTACGGGCCACGGTTGCTCCGCTGACTAGCTCCTACTCCATACGAGGCCACGGCCCGCTCGGGGAGTCGGACCGGCTCGAGCTACATTTGCCCTCGGCCTCGGTGGCCGGAGCCACGTGCTCCTTTGGCTGAGCTCCTGCTACCTTACGGGCCGCCTCGGGGTCGGACCGGCTCGGGCTGTGCCACTCGGCCTCGGCGCCGGAGCCACGGCACTCCTTTGACCAGCTCTTCCCACTCACTTAACATGGACCAGGCTCTACAGTTAATCTATTCATTCGCGAGCTCTTCCCATCACTCAACATGGACCAGCTCTGCTCACTATTCATTCGACTGAGCTCCCTCCGGTCGACATGGACGAGCTCTCACTCAGCTATCCACTTTAATGAGCTCATTCCCCAGTTCGCTTGGACGAGCTCCACTCTACCATTCATTTTGACGAGCTCATCCCCCAGTTCGCTTGGGCTGAGCTCCACTCTACCATCCGCTGGCGAGCTCTGTCCCAGTTCGCTTGGGCGAGCTGGCTCTACCATTCATTTTGTGAGCTCATCCCCCGGTTAAGCAGACTGAGCTCCACTCTTATTCATTAAACCCAGGCTCTTCCAATCACTTTCGAGCATGGACGAACTCCTACTCAACTCTTACGTCACGGCCCAGTCTTCCCATCACTCAACATGGGCGAGCTACTCTTTATTCGATACGTGAGCTCTTCCCGTCGCTCGACATGGGCGAGCTCTGCTCAGCTATTACGTTCGGCGAGCTCTTCCCATCACTCAACATGGGCCAGGCTCCTAATTAATCATTTGTGAGCTCATTCCCCGGATCGGCTTAGAGCGAGCTCCACTCTACTATTCATTCCTATTGAGCTCTTCCCATCATCAACATGGGCAGGCTGCCTTTCGACTCTTCGTTCGGCGAGCTCTTCCCATCACTCAACATGGGCGAGCTCTATTCACTATTCATTCGGCAAGCCCATCCCTCGGTTCACATGGGCGAGCTCACCTTTCGACTATTCGTTACGGCGAGCTCTTCCCATCACTCAACATGGAGCGAGCTCCTGCTCGGCTATTAGTTCGGCGAGCTCTTCCCGTCACTCCAACATGGGCCAGGCTACGCACAATTGTCATTTGGCGAGCTCGTCCCAGTTCACATGGGCGAGCTCCACTCTACTATTCATTACGACAGCTCTTCGATCACTTTCGGCATGGACAAGCCACTCGGCTATTACGTTCGGCGAGCTCTTCATCGCTTTCGAAAAACATGAATGATCTGGCACCGACTATTACGTTTTGGCGAGCTCTTCCCATCACTCAACATGGACGAGCTCTACACAATTAATCATTTTGACGAGCTCATCCCCCAGTTCACATGGACGAGCTCCACTCTACTATTCATTATGACAAGCTCTTTCAATCACTCAACATGGGCCGAGCCTACTTCATTGTCGTTACGATGAGCTCTTCCCGTCGCTCCAACATGGGTGAGCTCACCTTCGACTATTAGATTCTGGCCAGGCTCTTCCCATCTCCAGCATGGATGAGCTACACCTGATTAATCATTTTGGCCGAGCTCATCCCCAGGTTCACAAGGGCCGAGCTCCACTGCACTATTCGATCGACAAGCTCTTCCGATCTTTCGGCATGGAATGAGCCTTGCTCAGCTATTCATTCCAACGAGCTCTTCCCATCATTCAACATGGCGAATCTGCTCAACTATTCGTTCGAGCGAGCTCTTCCCACATCCTCAACATGGAATGACTCTGCTCGGCTATTCATTCGGCGAGCTCTTCCCATCACTCAACATGGACGAGCTCTTTTCGACTAATGGATTAATGAGCTCTTCCCACGTCACTCAGCATGGACGAGCTCTACACAATTATTCATTTTGACGAGCTCATCCCTCAATTCACATGGTCGAGCTCTGCCGCAATTACCTTCGTGAACTCTTTCCCTCGACTCGCATGGAGCCAGGCCAATGACGAAGTCGACATTAGCGAGTCCTTTCCGATAGATTAACTAAATCAAGTCAAGCCAGCTCTTACAAGGCCACAGCGACTAATTTTGACGAGCCTATTCATCTAAGCAGATCCTTAATCAAGACCGCCAAATCATGAAAAACAATGATACTATAATGAGAATGCGGACGATATATAAAAAAAAAAAAAAGGTATATATATATATAAATATGTTTCGGAAGGGACTACCACGTGTCTCGGGCTCGAGCAGGCCAAAGCGTATATCACGAATGAACAAATAAAGCCCGGCCATCGAGAAAACATGTAAATGAAGATGGTGTCGTCGGCGGCGGGGAGACGGACGGCGAAGGGGGGAATTGGCCGACGGGAGTACGGGCTCTTGAGAATGGTTAATGAAAAGATTCTTACACTTTCTTCATCGCTTGGGAGGTCAAAATTGAAGTCCAGATCTGAGTATGCATCAACAGCTTTCCGTTGGAAGGCGAGCCATCGAAGCCTTTGAGCACTAACGCACATTCCACTCGGTGCCTAATGACCTCCATCCCTCGACGATAAACTAACTCGTGATGAAGATCTGCAAATCCGACATTCCTCGTTAAGTAGTTACGCAGATTCAAACCCCAGAAGATTCCACGACGAAGCAGTCTCTATGACACCTTGCACTTTCGGAAGCCCGCGACGGCGACCGAGTTCGCTTTCTTATCGTTGGATCGCCGTGGCGCACATAATTCCGGCAGAATCCGCGACTCACCGGGAGGTGATGAGCTCCTCTAACCGTAAACTCCGTCGGCGGACTTGACCCTCTCGGGCCTCGCTCAAATCATTTGCGAAGCTGGAGCGCTACCGAACCTCGGCTGGCCGGTTGCCGTCGAGCTTCGCCGGACCTGCGTCTTCCCTGCTACGCCCCAGCCTTGGCCGACGAAGTATGTTTTAAATCGGACTTAAGTCAGCTCCACTTCTTGGTCATATCTTTGCGTTCGCCCTGCGGCTTCAGTTCGATGTTCGAGTGAGAGAAGCCACCTTCGCTTTATAAATCTCGGCAATTTTTACGTTGCTTCGCTTAGTTTGGCCTTCTCGGCCGCCTTCGCATGAGTGGCACCTTGCGATATCAAACATGAAGTTAATCACCAACACCGATACAAGATGGAAGCAAGCACGATCATAGACTTACCGAGGCAACTTCTCAAGGGATATACAAGCTCACAACAAGCATCGCTTCGACCTCCTAAGGCCGTAGTCCCCAGGATGGAGACAGACCGCCGCAGTTCAGAAAGAGAGCAAAGAGTCCTTGGCTGGCCGACTCTGTTTTCGCTTTTCGCTCTGGCGCTGAGGAGGCGACGGACTTTTTCCAATGGCTATTCCAAATTCGCCATAGCATGACTAATCAACGATCGCCTGCAGAAATACAAGACTCGGCTGGATTCTTAGCCCCTTCACTGCTTAGGAGAAGTTAGGGGGCTCAGAATCACAAGAGCCTCGCCTAAAGGAGGTTATGTCCGCTCCGGGCCTTGACAGAGGAGACGCCCCAAATCGAAACTTTGGTCGAACCGGCCGCTCCTCCCCAACTGAGCCCTGCTTCACACTCCGAGGCTTCCGAGACGCCGCCCCAAATGAACCAAAACCCTCCCCGGGAGGCCTGAAGAAGAGCTTCTCCACCGGGAGAGGATCCTGCAGGGGCGCAGGCAAAGACCTCGGCAGAGGAACGTGCACTGGGCAGACATGGATCTCAATGTCCGACCTTATCAATTCCGCATAAGGACGAGCGGGATATCCCGCCAACGCTAGGGCTATGACGTTATCTTCATCACTAAGTTCAAAACGAGCCTCTGGGAAACAAACAGATAGTACAAAATCAGAAACATCCAACCACCTTCGCATGCTTACACCCAAAAATAGTACAAATACTCACGCATCGTTATCGAGCGCCAGCCGTGGGAACACCCAGGGTGTCATCCCTGTCAGAAGGATGGTATTCCCAATTGAAACCGCTAACGAAGAAATAACGTCCCTTCCATGACCTATGCGAAGATGGAAGGTCGAGGATCAGCAGGCTTCCCAACGTCCGAAAATAAAGAGTCTCTGGCTTCGTCAGGCGCAGCAGATGAAGAAACAAGGCCAAGCTAGGGGACACCGGAGCCTTATCCCTAAAGCCAATAACCCCACTAAAATGCCCCCCAACCGCTGGGGAGCGAAGCCGAGGGACAAATGTTGAATGTTGCAAGACCCTTTCTGCGCGAAAGGGCAGAGGAAAACGGCGCCATTGTCAAAGGCGACCTCAAAAAAACAAACCATCCCAGGCACGAGGCTGCATAAAAGGTTAAGACATCGGGGACCCATACTCGGAAGGGGGAGGTCGATAACGATCAGCAAAGGTACTCCCATACGAAGGGTCGACCTTATTGGGTCCCACATTCACAAAGATGCCTTAACTACAGCATTTAAGGCAATCACCCCCGTGATATGTAATTAGCTTATTTTCTCTTAATCTATCATCGAAGAGGAGGCGCTTCACAGTTTGCCCGGGATCAAGATAGCTAAACGCGGCCTGAGAGTATCCTGCCTGCACAAAGTCGATTAAATAACCGAGGAGCCACCACCAATCCGTCAAGAAGAAGAAGAGCGACCCGACCTGCTGACTCCGAGACAAGCCGACAAGAAATAAAAGCCAATCTAAACCCTAGTGTTTCGGGCCGCACTAATAGAAAAGTAAACCAAAACCGACACGGACAATTGTAATCTGTGATACACGAAGAAAAGTCGCAAAAAGGCAGATGTGGAGGCCGAGAAAGAAAGGGAACTTAAGGTATGCATAAGACGAAAGATATCCACAAAAGAAACAAGGAAACCGAGGAAATGGAGAAATGAGCTAAACCCAAGGTCATCACATCACAAGACTTATGGCTGCGATAAGGCTTCAAATCGAATCTAACCACGAACAGACATCGTAGAAACTCGTGAACCGATACAAGAAGAATTACAAATTCTTGCCCACGCCAATGTACACAAGGCCGGGGGCAACCGATAGATTTGAAAACAGCTTCAGAGCTCCACCGATCAAGACCAAAGAGGTGATGCGCCCAACGCAATACCCAGGCTCCTCATGTAACACCCCGTCCCAAGAGGGTGTACGATATGTGTAACCGTATGTGCACCAAGGGCTTCCTTAATTAATTTAATACTCATGTAATCTTGAAAGCTGTTTTAAGGGTGAAAATTTTTAAAGTTTTCAAATACTTCGCACTTTTGGCAATTACAGCGAGTAAAGAAAGTATATTTAATGGAAAGCAAATAGTAAAATACAATAATAAATTGCCAAAATAGTTCAGAAGTCTTAATTCTCTAGATCTCTACGACGAAACTGACCGCGCCGCTAAGTCTGCCTCGCGAAATCTAGTAACCCAGAGTTTCGCTAAATCCAGATAGTCGGAATATTTTACGTAATTTCTGTGCTTAATTTGCTTAGAGTGAAACTTGAAAACTGATTTTAGAAAATCTCGAAATACAAATATTTAAAGAATATTCAATTATGATAAATAAAAATTTTCGGATAGAAATAGACTTAATGGGGCAAATATAAATTATTTATCTAAATAATAAGAATAATAATAATTAAAGAAAAAGAATAATAATTAGAAAAAAAAAACGAAAATCAAAACATTAAAGGTATGGCGTATGGACTATAAAGGAGCATCCGTAAAGAGAGAGTTGTAGGAGGCGATTTTTAGGCTTTATTTTCTCGCTCTTTCTCGATCTACGTAAATCGGACCGTAGCGTCACGTGAGCGTAAGGCAAAATTGGTATATCGCTAAGAGAATACCATAGGTAATTGTTAATATCTTTAGCCTTTTGTCAAATCCTTAAAGGTAGAAAATTTGCTCTATTATATTTCAAGCCCAAAGGTTATATAACGGCTTGAAATTTTCTGTAGATCGTAAAGGTCGTAGAAACTCAAATTCCAAAATTTTAGACCGAGTTTAGAATTTTTAGGAATCTCTTTTGACTGGTTCTACACAGCTCGAATTCGGGACCGTTTATGGACAATCTTTGATTGTACTTCAGGAGGTCTGAAAGCTCCGACATAATTTTCGTAAATGTTTCTGTATTTTGAATTATATGGAAAGTCCGAGTCAAAAGTCGACTAAAACAGATAGTTTTTATAGGCATTTAATGTGTGTGGACATTTTATTAATTTCATATCATAATATAGATGTCCTTATCGAACAGAGACTAGCACGTGAAGTTTCCTGTTAATCAAGTCATTCTATATAATACTTTGAAAGCCCCGTATGCTTTATGGTTAAAACGTTAAACCGAGTGGGCATTTTCGTAATTTGAATGAATTGTGTAGGCGATTTGATATCCACGTGAATAGGAGTGCTTGACAAGATTTGGAGCAAATTAGTTTAGTGCGAAAAGACTTCAAAATCATTTTCTAAAACGAAAGTGTTTAAATTACAGAAGTTTGTAAAGTGCTTGCAAAATATAGATTTATAAAGCATTTTTTTTTACCTCCTGAATTGTTATATTCAAATAGAAAAGTTTGATTTAGATTTAAGAAACATGGCCTGGTTTAGCAAAAACCTCTAGATGGCATGTGCTCGCTTCCTGGCCAGATGGTTTGACAGGTATGGCAAGGCAGGGATATTATGATTCAATCGCACGCTCTGCCGCGTAAATCGGGGGTTAGGATCTAGTATATATTTATATAGTGAGTTTCTCTCGCACATTCGGCGATATTAGCTACCACAATGACTTAGTACATAATGATGAGGTGTTGGTTCCTGGTGTCTTCACCGGCATTTTGGTTCCGAGGTTCCATTATGCTATATAGATCCTACCATGTTCAACGGACCATATTAGCCAAGGTTCGAGAAGTTCACTACCGGCGCCGTGTCTGAGGTTCCGAGGCATCACGTCTAGGGTATTTCCTAAATGGGCCACAGTGGTTGCACTGATCGTGATAAAGACTTTCAGATATTAACCACCACTCAAACAGCTTTCTGCTGAATAGGTGTTTGCACGCTAGTTACAAAGAGAATTAGTTTTAGTCAGCTTTCAGTTATAAACAGCTTCAACAAACAGTAAATAGTTTTATCATGAAATGGTTTAAGAAAACTCCAAGCCATAAACAATTTTACAAATCCCATTTCGTACGCATTTTCATATCGAGGTACAAAACAAAGGTATGCCAAAGATTTAGAACTTATAAGCACTCAATCGAGCCTGCTCGCCTACAGCTTCCGTTTTAAAATAATTTTTCAAAGGTGTGCCGGTCGAAGACCTTTCCAGGATCCTTAGAACCCAGACGCTATGTCAGGATTATATAAGATAAGGTGTAAATTTAAAACTCAGTAAAAGTTAAAATGCATTGTAATGTAAACATCTTGTAAAATATACACATGGTTTGAGGAAGCAGTTACATAAACCATACAGACGATCTGATAACTGAGATTTAACAGCAACGTATATATCCTTAGTCGCCAGAGTTGGATTTTGGAAAAATATCGGGAGTGTATTTTATATAGTGATTTTTGTATCTTCGGGCTTGACCACCGCGGCAAATGTTATGTCGCTTGATTTTAAGCAATTTAGCGTGATTTTGATGTAGTGCGAAAATTTTATAATCCATGTTTTCCAAATACGCTTCACGCTTTACGCTAAATTCTTCATGGTAACTTGTCGGGCCGAAATGAGCTTCAGCCGGGAGGTTACTGGAGCGCTTCGCATTTCCCGCCATCAGGAAGGGACTGCCAACTCGCATCGTGAGCGCTTAGCGATAGCTTCACCAAGCCACAAGCCTTACATTATTTCCTATGTAGTTGTTTTTATAATAATGATTCTTCATCGCAACCTACATCATTTGCTAATCCTTGCATGCACTCATTGAAAAGTGTCACCGAATCTTTTAATCTCTAAATTCACAAAGATTATGTCCGACGAGGTCATGTAGGTCGATCTAAGACTTCCGCATCCGAGGCACCACCGTGAGATATGTTTGTTAACACCCTCAGACCGAAAATGCTTCAATGAATCAGCCCCCACAGGAATCCATCGAGGGTCGCACCCATGTGGCTGTGACTCGACGATGGACTGCCATAGCGCATTGTTACAATGTGCTCACCGCTGTATTACGTGGAGTCTCAAGAGCAGAGGGGCATGATAGAATGTGTCGAAATTGGTAATAAAACTATGATGGTAAATCATGACCTGCAGGCGTGGTACTCTATGTATAGATAGGTTAGTGTTCTAGCTATTATACGGTGATGTAGACAGGTCTTCCACCATAATCGCGGAAAAGTGCACGGGACACGAGGTTCTTCCACTGGCACGGTAGAGATACAGGTTTCCCGTGTTTACTAGAATACAGCAAAAGCAATAGTTTATGAAAAGTTTTTGTGAACTTTTAAAGTAAAGGAAGAATTTAAGAAAAGTTTAAGGCTGCACTAAAGGTAGAAAGGACGCTCGCCTAACTCAGGGGCTGCCGCACAAGAAGAGAGGTACTCCCAAGACTAGCTCACCAAGCAATAGCCAATTTCGTGAGAAAGAAAGGAAAGAAATGGACCTGGCAGAGGCTCAGGACGCAGGAGGAAGATTTCGGCTAAGGATCCGCTCGATCACCACAAATTCTAGAGGTGGTAGATCTTCTCAGATCATATTTTCCATCAGGTCTACATGTCGAGGAGGCATCTCGAAGAGTGCAGATGAATATGACGGGGGATACCATCATGGCAGTGAAGGCTTACTTTATCCCAGACTCCGTCCACAAGAATGGCCAGCAGACCTCCTTGAGGTAGGTACAAAAGAGCATCTACCCTGTGCACCACGGCCCCACAGTTGGTAGGGGTGGTTTAGGCAGAGGTGGCAAGATAACCGTAGAGGTCGCTAGGGTGCGGTGGAGGCGAGGCGGAAGACTCGATTAGCCGATTCGTGAGCGGGTACTCGTACTTAGGCTCTCGTATTTACAATACAATAACAGAGGCGTGATGCACACTGCACGGATTATCGGGTATGATTTCGCCATTTATCAAGGGCGTATATGCATCAGGGACCAGGAGCCACTCATTCATTTATTTCGCACATTCAACGGGGAGTGGCAAATTCAACAGAGTCCCAAATTTCATAGATGGTCGATGGTGGTTTCCAGACCGAATGGGGATACTATGACATCCGAGCGATAAAGTCCCAGTAGATTGGGTGATCCGTAATAAGGATTTTCTCCAAGAGACTATGCGTTAGGTATCCATGATTTCGATATAATCTTGTACGGATCAAGCATTGCATGTGAGCCACCCATCGCTATAAGAAAGAAGTAAGATCAAGTTCAACCAGAGGAACCAAAAATTTATATTTCTCGGAATCCTTAAGAGATCGCCTCTAGTCTCATTAATGCCATGACCGCCGAAATGCTTCTGGGAAGGTTGCCATGGTTATTTGGCATTTGTAGTGATGTGGAGACAAGATAGGACACTACCGGGAAGACATACCCATAGTCAAAGAGTTCCAGATGTCTTTTCCGTATGATATTTCAGTTTACCCCTGATAGAGAAATTGAGTTCGTTATTGAACTGATTCTAGGGACTGAGCCGATATCCATTCCTCCATACGTAATGGCTGCCAAATGTGAGTTGAAAGAATTGAAGGCACACCGAGGAATCAAGTAAGCAAGGGCTTCATCCAACCTAGCACCTCACCGTGGGGAGCCCGGGCCTTCAGAAAGAGGAAAGATGGAAGCTTACTTGCCAGTATAGACCCAGGATAGTTGAATCGAGCGACAACACGCAACTAGTATCCCGCTTCTCGTATAGATGAGCTTACTCGACCTAATCGCGATGGATCTCGTATATGCTCTAAGATCGACTCAAGGTCAAGCTGCTGCTACCATCACTGAGGGTCCCGAGAACGATGTTTCTAAGATCGCATTCAAGACTTGAGATACGTCATCATGAGTCTTAAGGATGCCATTCTGATTGACTAATTATTCTCAAATTGTTTCATGGATTTGATGAACAGGTGTTCAAATCACAGATGATAAGTTTCAGGATCGTATTCATCGATGACATTCTAAAGGTACTCACAGTCAGAGAACATGCATGCATCCCGACAAAAGACAAGCAGATTCTGTGAGAGCCGCTATACGCTCAAGTTTAGTAAGTGCGCTTTGGCTGGACAGTGCGCTTTCTTAGCCGCGTCATTTCTACAGTAAGGTATTAAGGTGGATCCTCTAAGATTGAAGCTATAAAGTGGAACTCGGAAGCCACCCACAAATGTTTCGTCTGCAGCTTCTGACTGCAAGTTATTACGTGAAATTTGTTGATGGATTTTCAAAGATATAACTCCACACACCAATCTATTGAAAAGGATCGGGAATTCGAGTGGTCGACACCCGCAAAGATAGTTTTGAGGAGCCGAGACAGAGATTGGACGACACTTCTCCAAAGATAGCACTACCAGTCAGAAAGGACGTTATGTGGCATGAGAAGATGCTTCGCACAAGTGGGTTAGGTTTGTGGTTTTGGATGCAGATTTGCAGAGTGATAGCCATGCTTCCTGCCGCTAAATGCTAGCTACCTGAGCAACTACCCAACCCATGATTTAGAACTAGCAGTGGGTTTTGCCTAAAGATCCGAGACATTATCTATATGGTGTTCCCTGTCAGATCTTCACCGATCATAAGAGCCTCTGCACATATCTTTACCCAAAGAGCTTTAACTGCATGCGCACTGTGGTCGGAGTTGATTGGTTGACTATGACGCACGATAGAGTACCATCCGGGAAGCCGCACAGTGGCCGATGCCTTAAGCTCCGGGGAACCTGAGGGTTCCTATGCTTATTCATAGACTGTGACATTCCATTGTTGATAGAGTTGAGATCTTTTGGAGTTCAGCTTAGTCATACAGACACGATCTGATCATTTATGTTCACCTCTTCTCAGGATGGATCATGGAAGGTCAAGTGTGCTTCGTGAGATGATTGCCGAGGGCGCAGATCGAGGGTGGTAGGAAACCGCAGTTCCATCGAGACGATGGCGTAATAGCTAGAGGGAAATGAATGTGTGTACCCAAAGAGGAACTAAAAGGAAACTTCATGGAAGAGGCTCACTTCAAAGATAAAAGGCACCCCGGTAGCACCAAGATGCATCATACTGAGGGAGCATTATCGTAGCATTAAAAGGAAATTGGTGATTTTCAGATCCGATGCCTAACTCACCGTGTAAAGGCAGAGCACCGTGGCCCGCAGAAAGATACATCCTCCGATTCCCGTACGGAAGTGGGATAAGATTACTATGGATTTTGTTACTCGAAGCCCGAGAACCCTGACAACACGATGCCATATAGGCGATAGTGGATGACTAACGTAACCGTTGCATTTTCTCCCGCTTAGCAATGATGACCCATCGGACAAGTTGGCCCAATTATATGTGGAGGATAGTTAGATTACATGGTGTTCCTCTATCGATAGGCCTCCTGCACTGAGACCCCGATTCACATCCAGATGGTCCAGCTTACAGGATGCTAATGGGACTCATCAGACTCTTTCAGTTATCAGCTCTTTCTCCATCCCTCGACCGATGGTCGCCTGGAGAGAACTATCTGTACTAGAGGATATGCGAGGAGCATGCGTGATAGAGCGAAGCGGAAGCCTGATACGATTTATCTCTATGGAGTCTGGCCATAACAATGTCAGCTTATCAATCCAAAGATAGTACGACCTCCATTTGAAGCATTGTATGGCTCAAGTGTCGTGACTTCGTATCAGACGGGGCAGGAGAGAGTGAAACCGATAGCCCAGAGTTAGTACAGACACCTTGTATAAGATCCGCATTGTCCGAGACACCCAAGATAGTTTTAGATGTATGTAAAGTTATGCGGACAAACGCCGTAGGATCTGCAGCTTTGGTTGTAGGCGATGTGGTCTTCTCAAAGTTTCCCTTGGAAAGGTGTCCTCGATTCAAAAGACGCGTGCCGAGGCCCGCATACATAGTGGCCATATGATATTAATGTCAGAGCGGGACCAAGAGTACATAGATTAGACTCTCCGTAGTCAGTTTAAGGTCTATAACGTTTTCATGTATCCATGTCTAAGAAGTACATTCCGCATCCCTCCCATGTACTCGTGCAGATCAACCAAGAGAACTAAAGGATAATTTGACCTTAAGGAGCAAACAATGCAAATAGTAGATCAGCAGAGATATATTTTAATGCTGAATAAGGTCAACGATTAATAAAGTTTATAAAATCATGGGATTAAAGAGGCTACATAGAGTCGAGGCTCGTATGCGAGCTGGGCTTGGCCATCCTTAGTCTGTTTCGCATTAAGGTAGTCTTTATATTATTTTGTTCCATTTCAGACGAAATGTTCTAAGGAGGGAGGATTTGCAACACCTCGTCCTAAGAGGGTACTTGTAGAGTGTGTAACCGTATGCGCACTGGGCAAGGGCTTCACTAATTGGAAATATAAATAGAATTTTGAAAAGTTGTTTTGTTGGGTGAAATTTTAAAGTTTTCAAAGAATTGTGGCACTTTGCAATTAAGGAAAGTGGAGGGGGTGCGACATTTAATGGAAGTTAAATAGTAAAATAAATAATAATAAATTGCCAAAATAGTCAGAAGTCTCAGAAATTCTCTAGATCTCTGATGACTAAACTGATCAGGCTGCTAAGTTCGTCTCACAAATCTAGTAACCCAGAGTGTTTTAAATCTAGATAGCCTAATATTTTACGAATTTCTAAAGCACGTTTAGAGTGAAACTGATAAAAACGGATTTAAAAATTCAAACAGACAAATATTTAAAGAATATCAATTATGATAAATGTACTTTCTGATAGAAATACTTAATGGGGCAATATAAATTATTTATCTTAAATAATAGAAATACAATTAAAGAAAAGAATAATAATTAGAAAAAAAAAAACGAAAATCAAAACATTAAAAAGGCGATATAGATGCGGACTGATAACAACAAAATGAAATGTCTAAAGAGAGAGAGTTAGGAGCGGCTTTTAGTTTTATTTTTTCTCTGCTCTTCTCGCATCTATAGAAATCTGACCGCAGCGCTCGGGCCGTGAGTTAAGGCAAAATTAGTATATCGCGAAGAGAGCTACGATAGGTACCAATATCTTAGCCTGTCAAACTTTAAAAGGTAGAAAATTTGTTTATTTTGTGTTATTTTCAAGCCTAAATGTAGTATAATGGCTTGAAATTCTTAGAGGACCGTAAAGGTCATAAACTTCATCCCAAAATTTTTAGACCGAAGCGAGGAATTTTTTAGGAATTTTCGGGACTGTGGTTCCTGGCAATGTGCCCTGAATTTTGGGAACTTTATGGACAAATTTTGGATTGAAATTTCGTGAGAATAGCCTGACAAGCCTGAAGATAATTTTCGAAATGTTTCATATTTTAGACTATATGGAAAGTCCCTGAGTCAAAGCTCGACTAAAAAACAGAGAAGTTTTAAGCAGGACATTTAATGTGTAGGACATTTTGGTCAATTTCATATCATATTATAGATGTCCTTATCGAACGAGAACAAGACGCAAAGCCATGTAATCAGCCCCGATATAGTCACTTGAGTTTCCCGTATGTTTTATGGTTAAAACGTTAAACTCCGAGGGGCATTTTCGTAGTTCAATGAATTGTGTGGTGGCTACTTGAGCATCCGACGAGAATATAGAGTGTTTGACAAGATTTGAAAGAAATTAGTC
This sequence comes from Tetrastigma voinierianum, assembly GCA_016808115.1. NCBI lineage: Eukaryota > Viridiplantae > Streptophyta > Magnoliopsida > Vitales > Vitaceae > Tetrastigma > Tetrastigma voinierianum. Next base: position 158,877 of record JAEQBH010000595.1, read on the forward strand.
GAAAAGGTGAGTACTCAAAATCATTTTCTAAAACGAAAGTGTTTAAATTAAGGTGCCAAAGAAAGGTTTTGTAAATATAGATTTATAAAGCATTTTTTACTCCCAATCGTTATACCACAGAAGTTTTGATTTTCAAAGATTTAAGAAAACAATGTACTTCGCTTAAGAAAACCCTGTATTTGCACAAATTGGGCTTCCTACAGATGTATTTCATTGTGTATGGCAAGGTTATGGGATATTATGACTAACTATATTGCCCTGGTCGGCAATCGTTGGTATCTAGTATATATTTATATGAGTCGCCCCTGGGAAGACTCGAGGTATAGTTAGCGCTACCGACTTATATATAGCGATGAGGTAAGTTGTCTGCGGTTCCCACCGAGCATTTTGTTCCGAGGTTCCATTATGCTATATAGATCTCGCCGTGTTCACGGGATCATATTAATAAGAGGTTCTGATGTCACTACCATGCCAGTTCGAGGTTCCGAGGCATCACGTCAGGTATTTCGTAAATGTGGGCCGCGTGGTTGGTAATTGATTTCCAAAAGATAGCATCTTTCTTAGATATTACCACCACAAACAGCTTTTCGCAGTTAAATAGTTTAATGCTACAAAGATAATTAGTTTTCGTATCGCTTTTCGTAGCGAAAATGGGCTTCTCAACAAATATAAATAGTTTTCTGTAACAGCGAAATGGTTTTCAAGTAGCAAAACTCGCTTTCATAAAATGGGCTTTACAAACCATTTCGTACAGATTTTCATATCGAGGTACAAAACAAATGCACATCGCATTTAGAACTTATAAGACTCACCGAGCCCGCTTGCCTACAAGCTCGTTTTTAAAATAATTTTTCGTGTGCGCCAGTTCAAAAGACCTTTCAGATCCTTAGTCCTGGGGACGCCCAGGTTGATTTTATATATAAGATAAGGTAAATTAAACTAGTAAAAGTTAAAATGTGGCATTCCTTGTATATAACATCTTTGTAAAATATGCATGCATGGTTTTGAGAAAAAACAAAGGCGATGAACTTATATCGATCGGGATCCTTATCTTATATTTTGATGAGGACCGCAGGGTTCTTATTAGTTTAGAGATTGATTGGAAAATATCGGGAGGCATTTTTTATACACAGGATTTTTGCATTGTCAATTAATAGCAGGGGCCAGCAGGCCGCCTGATTTTCGTTAAATTTAAAGGTGTGATTTTGATAGAAAAGTGAAAAATTTTATATCCATGTTTTCCAAATACAGTTTCAGCAGCTTACGCTGAATTTCTTCATGGTAACTTCATTACCGAGCTAGCTCGGGCCGTGGAGGTTACTGAGTCGCGCAGATTTCAGCCACTAGAAGCGGGATCTCGTCACCTCAACACCGCCTAAATCGAAGGCCCAAATGTATCCAGCGACAACTCTGAATGAATCGAAGCCCCATATCCCGCGATCGATTGTATATCGCTTCATACGTAAAAATAATAACCTCTAAAGAATATATTATCCCGCCGATCCAACCAAATCTTATCAATAAGGAAGGAAAAATACAATGTATCATCGCCAGCTTGATCTATCCCCACAATAAGGAGGATTATCTCAAATGTCACTTCCTTCTATATCCTACCAAATTGGACTGGATCGAATAAGAAAGACTGGCCAGTTAGGCCACTCTGCCCAATGGGAAGGACCCTAATCACCATCCAACCGGGGGGTTGAACATCTACTATAAATACAGACCACCCATCTAAAAGGTACGCCACTCAAACGCAAAAAACTCATACGTCTGGCCTTTCTTTCTGGGCTGAGGAAACTGACTTAGCATCGGAAGCGCCACTGCAATGCCCTCGACCCCCTTATTATTTCTTTATTGCTCTTGCAGAGGGAGCAACGCCCTGAGCCTAGCTCAACACCAACACCACACGACCCTATCTCGTTCCGTGATAATTCAAAAAGGAAAAAGGGCATGCATCCTGCATTTCTCATCAACCCGCCGCGCGGGTCCGCCTCCCCGACACCCCTACGCGCTCCATCCCAGCCTCGTTGAAAAAGACATCATATATATATTGATAGGGGGTACGTGAATCGAGCCAGTGATTTCTCATTCACAATTTGTAAAGAACGCGGCACTGTGCCACGTCCATGTCCTTCCATAACTCGAACAAAGGCCCAAAATTTCAAGAGCCCGTAACATGGATTTGAAGAACAGAAGGCCCTATACACGTCGCCAAACCATATCTTTACAAATGTAAGATAGATTACTCTAAAAGACGCCCTATTCAGCCCAATCAAGTCCTATTATAGCGGGAAGGAAAAGCAAACAAGACCGTTAGTTGATACTCTAATAAGGAAGGAGGATTACTCCAAATAAACTCCTTCACTAATCCATTGCTAAATCTAAGGTCGACTACATGATAAAACCCATCCTCCAAAGGGAAGAACCCTAATCATCGGGTCCAACCGGGATGAATATCCATTATAAATACAAGGCCTCCACTAAAGGTACTTCAATACTAAGCAATCTAAAACATTCTCTCTTTTCTCTCGTAAAGACCCGACTTAGGAGTCGAGCGCCGCGGCGAAGCCCCTACGCCCCTCTTCGTTCCTGGGCTCTTCAGGTGAACGTGCCGTATCCAGAGTCTTGATCACATCGCGAAGAATCCTACCCCAAACTTCAAACGATCCAAAGATCCCCTCCGCTCAGCCTACCTCGCCAGCCTTTCGTCCAACTCCAACGACCCCGCACACTCCGTACCCCGCCCTGTGCTGGAAAAAGGCATCATCATATATATATATATATATATATATATATTTGTGTTTTGTGAGGTTGTTAGCGTAATTGATCCTAAAATTTCACATATTATTACATTGATAATCGAATCCACGTTGAAAATATGGAACTTGTGTTTATCACAGTATAACCGAAATAGCCGAGCTCGAGGTGACACGCAAGCCCTACTGCCCGGCTTTGAAGGAGTAGGCTCGAGCTCATTCATGAGCCAACGAGCGTAGCGCTCGAGGGTGTTCTGCCCGACTCGCTTAACTTACGAGCCTAAACGATGTTCGTGATCTGGCCATTTAACTTAATAATAAACGAGTTCGAAATTTAGCTTCTAACGAAGCCACCGAGCGTACTCACAAAGAAATTAATTTGATTACAAATTTCATTTAGTTAAAATGTTCATCTAAAATAACCAACATACAACTAAATTAAAAAATAAGACAATAAAAGTTCAATTAATTTGATTAAAGTTCAAGAGTTTAAAGATTTATCATGCTCCATTTGTAGGAAAATTCGACAGGCATCAAGTCTTCCATGTTCACAAGCCCTGCTCCAACTCGTTCACGGCGTTAACGAGCCAAGCCACAAACCCATTCACGAGCCTCGCTTACGAGCCAACGAGCCGAAATTCGAGGGTGAGCTCTGCCCGGCTCAGCTTTAACTTAATAAACGAGTTCGAATGAGCTTTAACGAGTCGAACGTTGCAGCACCACGAGTAGCTCGGGCTTCTAAGCATACCTCTATGTTTTAGTCCTTGATTAATTTGTGAACAGAAATATATATAAAAATGTTAAATACATGATTCATTAGGTTTTTATAGAAAATAATTATGTTGCATGATAGTATTTATGTATAACCTTAATTTTATTATTGTTAGTCTCTTGACAATGTATATTATACTATTTACAGTTTATTAAGATAGTATTTAAATATTACTATATTTGAAACATGATTAATATTTTATAAAATTATACTGAGTTTTATCTAATTTCTTTATGGTCAAGGTCTGTGACTATATCATCAAGCAGAAAAAACTTTATCAGCGAATTGATAGTAGTGCCTTGTATGATCATTGATTTGCTCTTTATGGTCAAGGTCTGTGACTATATCATCGTTGGGAAAAAAATCCCTTCAATAATTATTAGTAGTGCCTTGTATGATTATTGATTCGCTCTTTATGGTCAAGGTCTGTGACTATATCATCGTTGGAAAAAAAAAAAACCCTTCAAGAATTGATAGTATTGCCTTGTATGATCATTTGAACGTCTGTTGGGTGGTTTTATCTGTGGAAGATAATTAAAGAATGAAAATGACTTACAACTTGTTGAATTAGATTAATTCACTTTTATGGTGAAGGACTTTCAGTTTTGTGGGTCTTTGTGTGATTTGAATGCATTGGTGTTTGTTTGTTTTTTTTAACAGAAATTTTGTTATAAATAATGTTTAATAGGATTAAGTATTTTGTCTATTATTTTTTCATCAAAAAAAATCAGTTTTTTATTTTTATCTGAATTTAAAGACAATAAATTTTTAAATAAAAATTTAATAAAACATATGATTTTATTCAATTAACATAAAACCGATTATGAGAGCTTTAATTTGATAAAGTATATGATTTTTCATATTAAAATATTTAGATGACATTTATTTTAACTTTTTAAAAAATTAAATAGCTTTCAACATTTTTCATTTATTTTTTTTTTAACTTTTTCATGGCTTGCTGTTAGATTTTTCAAACTTTTGGAGTAGAGTGGTTTGTCTTTCTTAGAATGCATGAGAAGATAGGAAACTCTCTAATCGGTGGATTATGACACCTGAAATCGATTTTGCTGCATTTCATTCTGAGTTGTCAGGAAAACGATTTTATATTTTTTTAAGGGTTTTTTTTCTTCATTTTATATATATAATTTTTTTTTTTTTTTGTGTGTGTGTTCTTTTTGGGAGATTGTTGTGGCAATTGACCAGGAAATATCGTCATCATTACATTGACTGAACCACATTAAAAAATGTGGAAAACTTGTGTTTTAGTCTAATCATTTGGGAATAATAGTGAGAAAACATAAAAAATGCTAAATAAATGGTTCAATAGATTTTCATATAAAATAATTATGTTTTAAGTATAGTATTACTTAGATATAATTTTAATAAATTATATGTATTACCTTGTCACTGTTTATTATGATATTTTTTATGATTATTAAGATAGTATTTACAATTTCTTAAGAAAGTATCTAGATACTATTATATTTGAAATATAATTATTTTTTTATAAAATTTTATTAAATTATATATTTTACATTAATTTTTTTTTTTTAATTATTCTTAAATCAATTAGTAGAAAGACAAGTTTTCTTAAAATTCTTGTATCTTTTTTTTATTTTTTAATGATTGAACATATAATCATTGGAAGATTATTAGGTACGGCAATGACTGGACTGGAGTTCTCTGTATGTAGCCTTGTTGAGTTTGATTCGCTTTAGTGATCTAGGTCTGTGACTTTATCATCGTTTGAAAAAAACCCCTTTAAGAATTGATATATAGTGCCTTGTGTGAATGATCATTTGAACGTGTGTTGAGGGGAAGAAAATTAAGAAATGAAAATGACTTATAACTTGTTGAGTTAGATAAGATTCCTCCAAATATTAATGGTGTGGAAGGACTTTCAGTTTTGTGGGTCGGCCTTGTGCAACCACCGTGTGTTTTTTTTTTTTTTATAATGAAATTTCATTGATTGAGAACAATAATTACTTTATATTTGAACACATAAATCAAACTATTAAAAAATATTGTGCGACTTCATTACATCTGGGGAGCGAAATAATAAGAAATGTACCAGTTCTACACAAATAATAATTTTAATACGCCTATATTACTTAAGATTCCACATCTGACAAGATAATAACGACGAGATTTAATTAATACGATTTCTACTGAATCAAGCCACATAAAAAACCAAATTTAACAAAATAATCTACAATCACACGTCACAACAAATCGATAATAAAACATGTTAAAACAGTTAAAATCAACGAACTCATCGAAAATTAAAACCACTTCATAGAATGGGTGTTCAGATCTTAAGGGATTTAATGATGAGGGGTGATTTTACGCCAAGCACTAAAACCACCCTCCTTTTAATTCGGGATTTAATGTAAAACAAATTAAATTAAGCTTCTAGAGAAGAATATGTTATAACATTAAGTTTTACTTAACGTCAATGTAAATTTTTGCTCTAAATAGTGTTAAATATGATTAAGATTTATTGCTTTTAAAAAAAAACAACTTTTTTATTTTTATCTGAATTTAGAAATAAATTTTTATATAAATTTTAAATACATATGATTTTATTTAATGACAAAACTAGATTTTATGCTCAGGGGCATAGATTAAAAAATAAGCTAGGGGGGCTTTGAACCTAATTGACTACACGTTTGAATATTTTGCAAAAAAAAAAAAAAAAATCACGTGGGCCATGCACTAGCTGGCTTCACCAATGATTTTATTCAATTAAGCACTTAACCTGGATTATGAGAGCTTCACTCAATTTCAAAATATACGATTTTCTTATATTACAATATTTAATATTTTCTTAATAGTAAAAAAGCAATATTTCTCTTTGCATGAAAGGTCTTGGCATGTATACTTCCTTCTCATGGGTCTACTTTCTACTATCATGTCGGGTCTTCCGATATCTTCATTGTCATAGTCCTATCCTCTTTCCCTTTCCATAAGAAAATTGAACTTGAAATTTGGTTGGAATTGAGTGATTTATGATGCCCATTATTTGTTGAGGTCTGCACTCTCCGTTCATCATGCCTGTAAACACTGGCGGACCTAGAAAATAAGTTGAGGGGGAAAACATTAGAATAGTGGTTTGGTTTCTAAAATATACTAAATAAAAAATACAGCCGAACGATTCTCTCTACGTTTACCGTCTAATAAAAAAATATTGTGCTAGCGTCGGCTTCGAAAATACAAGGAGTTAAAAACGTTGCGAAAATAATTTTCTTACGTTTCATCAATTACTAAAAAATTTCAAAGAAAAATCAAATATAAATAAAATTAATGTGATAATTAAGTATTTAAAATTATTTAATCTTTATATTGACAAGTTAAAATAAATAAAATTGATTCGATGTAGCAAATAAAACTATTATATAAAATTTAATTTTATTTTTATTGCTCCTTCATTTTCTTTTCCTTCTACTTTTCCTTCCTATTTTCTTTCCTTTAATTTTTTTCTCAAATTTTCCAGGAACCAAATAGAGCCCTACAGAAAATCACATATAAATGAAATTACTTAAAATCTTACAAATTCTTAAATTATTAAATCTTTACAACTAATAAATTTTGTTTTGAAGTAAGAAAATAATAATGTTAAATTCAACTATATTTTTATTTTCCTCATTTTTTCTTTCGTATTTTCTTTCCTTACATTTTCTAGAAATAAACATAGTCGAATAATTTCCATGAGGGGTAAATCAAAGCGCAAATTATTAAATGGTTTAACAATTAGATTTTACTTTGAATTAAAACATATGACTTCAAATCCTAATATAAATAACTTTTTTCCCAAATTTTGAGAGGGGAATTTGCCCCCCTTAAGCCTATGTCAGGTCCGGCCCTGCTTGTAAAAATATCTAGTGCAAGAGTTATATGTTTTTTCTTAATTTATACAACAAACAACCTTTGATTTTGGCTTAACAACAACTTTTATTGTCTTGAAAATCTTTTTCTTTTTTGAACTTTAGGGTTTTTTTTTTTTTAATATTTTTGTATTTTCTTTTTCGACATTAAAAAATGAAGAATCTAACGTGAATGATGAATGTAGTTCAACTCTCCCACTTGCTTTGGTTTGGAGGACTTCACTTGTGTCTCTTTCACTTGCACCCTCGCTATGGACTCCTCTTTGAAGACTTGAAATGAGTGTTTCACACTTCACAGGTCTTCCATTTTGGAATAAAAAATTCAAAAACAAAAAGAAAAAAAAATCAGGGTTTCAAGTTAAAAAAATGGGTGTTGCCATTTAATTGTAAATTTTTGCGAACCACGTGAGTAAAAGTGTTGTTTGTATTTGTTGTTATTACTTGTAAGGTTTTTTTTACAGTTAAACACTTTAATAACAATATAAGAAATCGTCTCTCGCTAGTATTCGAACTGAGATCCCTCCCTTACCTTTTTAAATATCGAAGATTACTACCACGAAGCCGTATACGTCTACTACCTGAAAGTTATTATAACTTGAGATTTACGCATAATTTTCATGCATGATGAAATATTTTTGTACCAGTTCGACACAAAGTTGTGAGATGAATTGTTTTTTTATAGAAAATAAAATTTATTTTTTTGGTTTCTAAAATTTTTTAAAGTTGTTTTTACCTATTGTAGGTTATTCTAGAAAATTTATATAAATCATAAAGAAAATATGTTTTTAAAATATAGAAAATAGGCCAATCATATTTGATTTTAAAATAGATATTTGTTTTACAAAATATATATAAAAAAAACAGTTTTTTAAAATTATTTTTGAAAATGGTAAATTGATTAAAAGGCTATTTGAAAACTAAATTTCAAGAATGTAACTTTAATAGTAAATTTCAACGCCATTTTGATAAAAATATACATATTTAATTTTTAAAATACTCTTTCCTTTTTGTGAAAAGAGACAAGCTTTATTAATTTAAACTAGAATACATCTCGACAAATATATAATCAAATTAACTAAAAACTTGGGATGACGACGTAGCATCCAGTTAATAATATAAATGGTCAATTCAAAGCAATGAACAGACCTAAAATTGCATGAGGGGGTAAATTTGATTATTTAGTTCAAGGTGATATTTGGTCATTCTTAAAAGGAACTATAGTACAATGGTAAAACAATGAAATCTTCATACGTAGTTTAAATAGCTCAGAGAGCATGTGCAAGACTCAAGGCATTAACGGGTCCACCACTAAATTTCAAAGCCTATACAGTACATTAGATAATCCTATGATTAGAATACTCATGCTCTGGGGCTAAAGATATCGGCGATTACATTCACTGTTTGGTTTTATCTGTGGTCAAACATGCTTTGCCGTCTAAATCGGTCCGCATACTAATAAACATTGCGAACACGACGAATAAAAAACCAACCGTCCTACCAAGATGACGGAACCATACACCATAACAAGACGACAAAAAATCAATTATCATACCAAAACGACACAACCACGCAATGTCGACAACATAATCACAAAAAAATAAAAATAAAAACCCAAAACCGTGTAGAAGAATTATTTTATTGAGAAAGAAAATGATAGAAAAATATGTAAATGGGTGAATTTAGGCCTAGAATGGCCAAAAAATCACCCTCATTAATGAAAAAGGGGGCTCAAAAATAGAACAATTGAAAAAAGAGCAGCTAGGATTTCCTCTTGCTATAAAATTTATTAAAAAATAACTCTTTTCCTTATGTTATCTCAGATTACATAAACTAATAAAACACATTCTTGTTCAAATACAATTTTTCAAGAAAATATGGAAATAGTTAGATTTATAGGGTTATTTAAGGTTCTTTAATCAAATATTTCTTTAAAAATCCACAAGCGGTTATGTCTTTACTTTGGGAGGTGGTGTTATTGTAAGACTTGAGAAAATTCCAATATTCTGAAAAATGGCAAAAATGGTCATTTCAGTAAAAACCCAAATTTTTTCTAGATTTTGGATGACGAAATGGATTTCACCGTTGGAATCGTCTCGCGAAATCTAGCCATCACGCTTACTCACAATTCCGGCACGACTTCACTTTTTCGATAAGACCAAGTGTCGGGTGCCATAAAATGGGTTTGAAAAACATGTGATATGACAAAAGTCACCTACTACAGGTACTCTTGTGACACATGATGCAAGATTATGAGATGGATTTGTGAAATTACTACTTGGGATAGCCAAAGGTCAAAACAAAGAAAATGGGACATGATAAATTAATAAATGTTAATGATATTAGCACGAAGATGAATGCTGTTCATCTTCCCATTTGAAGGCCAAAACGTGAAGAGATGCAAGTAAAGCCGAATTGTGAACGCAGAGGAGAGAAAGTGTGACTTCTCTCTAGGATTTCCTAGTCATTCGCACTCATCTACTCGACTCCGGAGCAGTTAAGCAAAGTCGATCCACGCGGTGAGGGCTACTCGTGGATTAGACCGACTTATGGAGTTCCGATTAACCTCCAAGAAGTAGAGATATTATCCTACTTCTGTTATTCTTTGGCTAAGAGTCATGTAAATGGTTAGGAATGTTTTGAAACTTGTTTTAGCTGTAAATTCAGTCTCAAAAAAGCTTGAACCGAAAATGAGAAAATTCCTATTATAGCTGGCCATAATGCTACACCCGAGGTTTTAATTGCTCAATAATAGTAACATGAATTCCTGGGTGATTTTATGATGTTGAGTGATTCAAAATAAATTGTTTATATTTACTAATTACTTATGTGAGCTAATTTGGTGTTATTGATGTGAAAAATTGAATAACATGATTATTGTGAGTAAATTATGTTAATATATGTATGTGAATCTGTATTAGCATAAATTATTTGAATTTCCAGATAACGTGATTCCACATACGACTCAGTATAGCCTAGAATATTAGGTGTGAGTGCATGACATGAAATGAAACAAAAAATGAAAATGTTTGTGAAAAGAATTTTGACGAAAGATTTTATGAAGAATTGCCTAGGAGGGACGTCCAACAGATCACTTCGGATGAGGACCATGACTGTTTCGGAGAGTTATCCATCAATTCGCCTAGATATCCAAGAATTCGCCTGAGAAAGAATTAATATTTTTACCGAACTGCAGAGTAAGTTTTCAAGAACAAAATTTTGTTGTGAAACTGATATTTTTACTTGCATATCAAGCTAGGGCATGCGATGGGAGCCTACGAACTCGAGACATGAATTCGGGGTATGTAGACATTCGAGCAGTTTATGAAATCGCTAAATGTGATTTTGTCATGCATGTACACTTAGGTGGGGAGTAACCCATGTAGTAAAATTATCTCTACTGGCTTTGCCTACCTTGTCGAGGGATCACCATTTCGTGCAATGTGGAGTTGAAAGGGAAGGCTGCACTCACTAGAGAGGCCGATGTTGTGTTGTTTTCACTCAGGGGTTTGATATTGTTGTATAACATGTATTATAAATTGTAAACTTTAATATATGTTTGTATTAAGAGAATGTGTTAACTCTTGAAACCATGTAAGATAGCTTAGTTTGATATTTTGTGAGTACATTACATAGAGGTCCAAGTGGCCATTATTATACTCGCATGTGGACCCTGTGTGGTCATTGCAAACTTGTTTGGTGGTTTGTACCTCTCGTAGAGCTCCCGTATAGCCGAGAGACTTCGCTCGATGCCATGAGTGGTGCCTGAGCAACCCGACATCCACGAATATTCCGCAGGCCGACGAGTCACAAAGGACACCTGTGTTTTGGGACGCGCTATTGCTTAGAAATCATTCAACAAACCTCATCGCTACTTCTACCATGGAGTCGAGTTTATAGCCTCGAACTGCAGAAGAAGCTATGGTTACAACTTCCCCACAGAATTTTCAAAGGCACCACACCTTGGTATGCATTATGATTGCCAAGTAGCAAATATCGATCGCAAAAAATAAAGCATTCAATGAGAAAAACAAACATATTCATTTAAGACATGAGGTTGTGAAAATGCTATTGAAAGATGGAATTATTTCCATTGACTATGTAAAGTCAAAAGTGAATTTGGTCGATCCTTCGACTAAACCTTTGGGAAGAAAATTAATTTTAGAAACATCGAGTGGAATGAGACTTGGTTAATACGGTTAGCAGTGATGGAATCCAACCTTTATGATTGAGATCCCATGAAGAAGGTTCATATGGGTAATAACAAATCACGGCTAACTTTACTAGCACCGATAAAATTGTCCCTTCCTATGGTGTGGTTATGGTGCTAGAATGCATATTTTGAGAGGATGAGTGATACTCTTAATGATTTCATATCCCTTATGGGTGGTACATATAAATGCAATATGCACTTAATGAAATCACATATATAAGTGTGGAGTGGGGCTACTCCCATGAAATGATATTGCAAAATTTCTAGAGCCCTTATGAAATAATCAGGCAAGCACATGACCTAATCGCGCACAACGACATTGAATAACAAGAATCATGATGTGTGGTGCTGATAATAAGGTCATTAATTTATAATCAAGAGTAGTCTGTTCATATGAGCTATAACCTTCATCAATACTCTGTAAATTAAAATTTATTCATCTATGTTTGCCGTATAGTTCATCGAACACCAAATTTAAGGTGTCGCTCACCTTCTTCCATATTCCAAGCATAATGTTTTAAATTCAAATATCTTTTTGAAAAATGTGGGGGATCATAGCAACAAAAATAGTTTTCAAAAGATCTTGTCCCAATATGGAAAAATATAAGAGCTCCTATTGAGTTTATATACTAAAACTCATTTATGGGTTTGTACAAGGCTTGAGATGAAAGGAGGCCTCGCGCGCACAAGAAATGAGCCAAAAGCCCAATTTCAATGCAAATCGATGGATTTTCCCCCCACCCCTACCCCTACCCCTGCACGGGACACGTTTAGTTTTGCTCCTTTTTGGCTTATTTGCCTAAATGAAAACCTTAGTTTTTGGCAATTTAAAATTCAAAACTAAACCGTTTTGAATTTAGAGTAAATCCGTTCAACTGTTTCTATCCAACAACTATTTTTAAAATAAATTTCTTTAATTACAGCCTTAATGGCCAATGGTTATTTTGCGAAATTCAAACCATGTGTTACATACTTGTTCCCAATTCACACTTCCTCCGACATGTTGAAAGTACACTTTTCCCACTCGCTAACTCCTTGCTCTTGCCCTCTCCCCTTTGATGTTCCTGCTCCAAAGAAAAATATGATGAATCATGAATTTGGAAATCAAATTAATCTAAGTGGGACAATGTTTAAAACACGCCTTAGTTACCCTTATTTTTCTCAATCAATGCCTATTCTATCTACTAAGGCCCCACAATCTATCTAGATTTCTTCTCTACGACACCATTTCAAATCCAAACAAGAATGATAACACAGATATCCCTGCACTCCATTTCCAGATGGACACCGGTCAAGCTCTTCCATGGTGGGTGGAAGAATTGGTGAAGTTGTTAGTATAAAGAGTCTAGGAGGAAAGGAGGGAAGAATGGTTATGGTTGTGGATAGGGGTGGGCATGGTTCGATTAGCCTAACCATGCCACTAAAAGTAACTGGACTGGGTTTGCTTTTTGGTTTATTATTTATATAAAACCAAAAACCATTTTTTTGTGGTTAACCATATCATTTTTTGGTTAGACCATAATTAAAAAACAAATTTATAATCCATAATTGTATATTAAAGTTCAAATTCCAATAATTACTATAAATACAATAAAATGCAACAAAAAAATGAATAAATTGTTTTCATTCATTTGTAATCTCATGGAAAATTGTCTATTTATAATACATCCAAATAATATATGAAATACATAAGATTAGATAATTTAATCATGATTTTTTTTTTTAATCAACCACTATGTTTCTTAGCCAACTTCAAAAAAAAAAAAAAAAAAAAAAAAAAACCAGTTTCTAAAATAATCACAACCTATACGCTTTGGTTCGACTGATCGATAGGTCCAAAAGAGCGGTCTTATATTATATATTGTTATATACTACTAATATAAGTCTTCTTCCTGTTTCAAAAACAAACATTATATCAAAATATTAATGTTACCCACCAACCAAAAAAAAAAATTATAATAATTCATCTACAAAATTTAAGAAACTATGAATATTAACGTGGAATTATATTGATGAAATATCAATATCACATTTGTAAGATTATTTCCACACACACTCACACACACACACACACACACACACACACATATATATATATATATATATATATATATATATATATATATATATATATATATATATATATATATATATATATATATATATATATATATATATATATATATATATATATATATATATATACACATTATATTTTATAATTTTAGTATAATATTTCAGATTTTTTATTTTGGTTGGTTAAACGAAACCACGATTTTTATATTTCATAAATCTAAACCTAAACTGAAATCGAGAATTATATAAAACAAAAACCAAAATCGAATCGATTGTCTCTGCTTAACCTTTTTTTGTTCTGCTTTGGTTTGGTTTCAACTGCCTGCTTTTTAGGGTTTTTTCGCTTCACTTCTAGTCAGAAGGGTAACTTTCCATTTGAGTAGAAGCCAAGGCTTCTTCATTAGAAGCATAAGAAGAAACATGGTGTGAACAAATCAACATAACCAAGAGGAGCAGGGAAACAAGGGAGATAATTTTTTGTACTATGGTTGAGGATGCCATTGTTTTTTTAGCGGATGAATTTCATATGCTACTTCACAACTTCATTTATACACACAATTGCTCCTTAATTTGTTAAAATATCTATTCTTTTTCAATGTCAAGATCAAGGTTCTTCTACGCATGACACCTTTGTTCCATGAGGACTTGGTTTCAGCATGCTGGTCTTTCTACGTTGTTATATATGGTCGTCGAAGCCATCTGTTTCCTCTGACAATTGCATGTTTATCATGTAATATCATTTGGTTGATGATAAGATGCTTTCTTTATATATATATTTTGGAAAAATAAATAATTTTATCGGATTCACTAACAATACATTTGATGGAAACATAAAATCAAATCGTTAAAAACTTTGGTAATGACACAACATCCAGCTGGATAGCTGCAAAGACGACTCAAAGCTCATAATCGGAGAATCATATAATGACTATAATACCTATAATTCCAAATTTTACAACATATTGACAACCATGATTTGATGTCTCCGATCAAATTTGTTTTGTCGTAAGAAACATCCATCGCTGTACCAAGACGACATAACCACACTCCGTGTGACGCCTCCCAAACCTGTGGTCTGGCTGACTCACCCGTCAACCCGTGAATCTACATGCCTCATGTCATGAGATTCCATACATGTGCAAAAAATGGTCACTGGGCCTACACATCATACTCATAAAAATGTATATTTTGATACAAAATGATTTAATTACAATTTGTTTACAAATTGTATTTAATTACAATTTATACAAAATGGGTCTCTTTGCCCTTAATTTTACAAAATACAAGATAAGGCCGGGCCACATTTCTTCGCTTCTAGCCCACGCGTCCCATTCCTTGCCGCCTTTCGCACTGAAAATATATTCCTCGATGGGGCGAGCAATGCCTAATAAAGGGAATTTCCCTACTTTAAGCATTCCCACCTAAGTCAGAACGCACTTAAGACACCAAAACATTCAACACATGCTAATATATTACTCATGCATATATTAACAAAATTAATCTATAACCATGCTTATTCACTTATTAAATAATAACATAAGATAAATACATACAGGCACATCCGATACCATCTTGAACCGCCCACAAAATCACGATCAGCATAAGTTATTTTCTCATGGCAATAACACAACATCACACAAATCATGCAACAAATTGTGGATCATTCAAACCACCTGCGGATGACCACCGGTCCAAATCTGAATCAAACCCACTACATCCGTGCCTTAACAAATCCCTATCCACATGGGCGCCCTTAAATGCAAGTAAAGAAGCTCTGAGAAAGACCCCTACATTTCCGGGTTTGTCTAAACTCCCTAATACCGCAGATGACGCTTAAGCCTCACCGTGGGAGGATCAATCCTCCTCGCCTCCGCTTCCCGACACGGCCTCGATCGTCGGAATTTTGCAGGCGCTGTTCTCTAAAAAACCCCCTTTCTCTCTCCGCTTCCTCTCTCTCTTCTTCCTTCCCTCCCAAACCAGTCTAAGACTCGGGTCAAGAGACTTGTCCTCATCGCCACGTCCATTTCTATCGACACCTGGACACTTTTATCACCTTATCTCTTCTAACTTAGATTTCTCAAATGGCATGATGCCATGTGTCAGCATGTGAGCCCCACTGCAAAGACAATGTTCGACTTCCCATAGCTTCGACACGTGGCGCCCCGCCACTCATAACGTGCCAAGTGTCCCGCACTCTACGTGTTGTCAAAATGTGAGCCCGACCGTCTTTGATTCAACCCAATTGACGTGGTAGCTAGATTTCTCGCGAGATCGATTCCAATCTGAAGTGTTCGTTTCGTCATCCGAGATCTAGAAAAATTCCGAATTTTCACCGAAATTATCATTTTATCCTTCCTTAGAAAATCTAGATTTTCCGGGGTCTCACACTCCGCAACAAATCGGTGACAAAACCACATGCCACAACATATCGATGATAAAATCACAAAAAAAAAAAAAAACAAAGTAAAAACTCAAATCTACGCGAAAGACCGCTTATCAAAAGAAATGATAGAGAGCGACATACAAGAATTCGTGAAAAAATCACTCTATTTTGCTTAAGGAAAAAGAGCTAGAAAGAAAAAATGATAGAAGAGAAGAGGAGGGACGACTAGGGTTTTAAGTTAAAAAAAAAGATACTTTCTTATATTTTAGAATATATTTTTAGAGGAACATGATGTTTTTGAATAGTATCTACAAATTAGTGTAAAGTATTATATTCAATAAACTATATATTATAATTGGATAAAGACGAGTATGGCTTTGTTTTCGGTGGCTAGTCATTTCCTTAAGTAGAGAGAATTTTGTCTTTCTTAGAATGCTAAGAAGATAGGAAACTTATAATTGGTGGATTAAGACACCTGAAAATTGATTGTTCTGTATTTCACTGAGTTGTCCGGAAGACCATTTTACGGCCTATTTTGCCTTTGCTTTTTTAAAATCATATTAATTCGGCACTGCTCTCTCGAAATCGTTTCTTATTTTTTTAATTTGAATAAGTAAACTGGTTGTTTTTAATCCATCGATTTAGGACATTTGTAAACATAGCACGTTAAATATAATTACTTAGCAGGGTTTTTATAAAAATAATTGCTTCGTATTAGTATATTCCAAGATAACCTTAATAAATTTATGTGACTATTATCTTAACCATTTATTATGGTTATGATGTTAAAATAGTATCTACTATTTATTACATAATATATAAGTATTAATATTATACTTGAATTATAATTATTTTTAGTAAACGATTAAACCATATATTTTACATTCTTGTTTTTTGTACTATTCTATATCAATGGACTGAAATACAAGTTTCCTTGAAAATCTTGTATCTTTTTTTTTTTTTAAATTTTCTAACGATTGGACAAATTAATACAAACTATAAATCCCATCATTGGAAGATTATTAGCCTTGTTGAGTTTGATTCGCTCTAGAGATCAAGGTCTGTGACTTTATCATCGTTGGAAAAAACTCTTTAAGAATTATATAGTGCCTTGTATGATCTTGAAAATGATTAAGGAATGAAGGTAGACTTAGAACTTGTTGAGTTAGATTAATCTACTCTATGGTGAAGGACTTTCTGTTTGTGGGCCTTGTGTGATTTGGCAGAATGTGCGGCAACTTCCACCATGTATTATTCTTTATTAATTCTTAGTTCACAGCCTTCATATTCGGAAATTGACTCGAGGTAAGTTTGTTTTTTAGTTAAAGTATAATAGAAATTTTGTTTAGTTATTTTTAAAAAAAAAAAGAAAAAGAAATCAACCTTTTTTTATTTTTATCTGAATTTTGAGATATTAAAATTTAAAATACATAATGATTTTATTCACTGAAGATAAATCGATCAATACGTAGTTTCTAAATCGACTATAAAAGATATGATCTTTTCTTGCTATTGTAATATTTTATGCCGTTGTTTTACTTTTTTTAAAACTAAATAACTTTCAAGATTCAAAGACGTTTGTTTTTTTTAACTTTTCATTTACTCACTCCCTAATTTTTAAATTTTTTATGAATAGAAACCAAAATATATATTTGGCTTTTTTAACTTTTTCTAATGTATTTTTTGAATGTTTTTCTATGAGAAAAAAACTATGATATTATAATATAAGAAAATCATATTTTATGATTTAATTTGAAACTCTTATGATCTATTTCATGCTAATTAAAAAATATATATATTTTTTTAAATTTTTATTTCAAAATTTAGATAAAAATTCAAAGATAGTATTTTTTTAGAAAAAATAAACGACTAATTACTTAATCCTATTAAACATTATTTAGAACAAAAGTTTCATTTTAACATTACAAAAAAACAATGTCACTTAGTTTTCTTAATAAACAAAATTCAAAAAAATATTTTATCATTTTCTATTCAATAAAAATTTAAAAAATTCAGCCATAAGTCATGAAAATTTGAAAAAAAAAACCTAAATACTAAAAGCAAATCGCTTTAAGAAAAAAGCCAAAAAAACAAACACCATCTCATTCACTCTCGTGTTTGAAGGGGATGAAAGTGGGTCTTCACATGTATACTTTTCATGACTATACTTTCTACTATTAAGCCGGCCTTCCTACATGTCTGTGGTCGTAGGTCTCATTCTTTCCTTTCCAAATGAAAGCTTAACTTGAAATTTGGCTGAAATTGAAACACGGCGATGCATTATTTGCTTCGAGGTCTCAGATTCTACTTTCATCAAGCCTGTAAAAATGTCTAGGACTGAGTTATATGTTTTTTCCTCTTTCATAGAACAAACAACCTTTGATTTTGGCTTAACAACAACTTTTATTGCCTTGAAATTTTTTTTTTCCTTTTCATTCAGCAATCTTTAGGATTTATTTATTTATTTATTTATTTTGTATTTTGTATTTTGCTTTTTCTACATTAAAAAATAAAAGATCTAACGCTAATCACGAATAGTCAAGTCTCCCACTTGCTTTGGTTTGAAGATTTCACTTTTGTGTTTCTTTCGCTTGCATCCTCATCATGGAGTCCCTTTTGAAACTTGAAAGAGTGTTTCGTGCTCACCGTATCAATGAAAATTTATATTTGAGCACAATCTCGTTGATGTAAGCAAAGTTATCGAATCCACATGTGTCTGTGTATGCTTACTTTATCACAAATATCAGCATCTCGGCTTATTTACACCAAGTCCCACATGAGTTTAACACAATAACATAGTCCCAACATAGACTGTAACCTGAAAGGCACACTTATATATGTCATAAGTTTTGTTCTTGTTTGTTGTTTTAACTTATAAATTTATTTTTTGCAGGTGTTACATGAGATTTATGATGATTTTTTTATGCATGATGGTATATTTTTATTTGAGATAAAGTCAAGTTAAAAGACATCGCTTTTAATAAGCCTCAAAGAAAATAGAAAAATAAGGTTTTTCTCGTGAAAAAGGTTGTTTTTACTTTTTTTCTTTTGTAATTTTAAAATCAAATATAGATATAAAGAATGATTATAAAATAGCAAAGAATACTTGATTTGAAGTAGATATTTGTTTATAAAAATACATAAAATTGTTTTTCAAAACACTTTCTCAAACAAAGCTCTATTTTATTTTTCTAATTTTTGAATAAATTATTATATAATATCATAACTCTTTTCTTCTCGAAAATGTCGGATTAGAGAGAGACATGTTAATATTTATATTAAATAAGAAATCTCGATAATCTCATTCTCATTTGAACTTAATTCTATCGAAATAAATAGATATAAAAAATTAAAATTTAGCACCTTAATTGGTAAATGTGTAGGTATTATAAGTATCATGATCTTTAAGATCCACTACTCGATGGGCTCGGAGCCTGTTTGGCCTTGGACTTTGCTCGATTCCACCCGCCTCACTAATATTGGGCAGACACTTCCCAAATGGTAGTGTCTAAAGAGGTCGCCTGGGTAAGCAAGGTCAAATCCATCCAAGGCCTACTTGAGGCGGTCTGTCTGGGATCCAAGCCTGCTAGCCGGCCGTTCTACCCCATATGGGAATTCTACCTGTGACGCCCCAAACCCGGGGGTCCGTTGACTACCCATCAACCTGCGGAATACAAGTGATGTCGTCATCTGACACCACTTTAAAATCTGGGCAGAACTCTCAGATGCAGTGGCTTTACCCAATACAAAGACTTGCATATAATTGGTCCCAAATGCTGCAATATATATCCATCACATGATACATACATGGATAAAAATGGCCTCTTAGCCCATAAACCGATACTCATCAATGTACCAACTATATCCAATAGTTACAAGAGTTAATATGTTTTTACTCTTATACATCACATATATTAAACTTAACGAGTTCTAATTCATGTATACATCATCAAAGCCACAACCCGGCTTTCTTCTTCTAATCCTCAGCCCATGGACGAGCTTCGCCCCGCACGCCTTCCCGTACTGTGAAATAATATCCCCCAATGTGGTGAGCTAATGCTCACCAGTGGAATCATTCTGGGCTGGCTACTTCCACCTAAGTGCGCTGGCAATGTTCCAAAATACCATACATTCAAACAAATGCATAATCCTACTTGAATGTCTACATAACCAACTCGCATCCCTGAGTCCTCATCGATTTCACACCCGCCCAAGCCCTCAGATGAGAATTCATCATTAGTTTGTGGACAACCTCCGATGTGTATATATCAACTGGGCCGCTCCGACGATTGATATATTATTTGCTCAGGACTAACTGGCTGACACCTGGGCCGCCTCCGACGATTGATATTTTTAATTTGACCACCCTCCGATAATTATTTTTAGACTACCCTCCGAACCATTTTCTAGACTCAACTCACGACTCACTCTATACCCTAGCGTTTCCAAAGGCATATAATGCATGTATGCCAATTCCAATACGTTTAATCACATGCAAATATGTAAACATGCACATATCCACATAATATCCAATCACAATCATGTCATGTAATTAATCACCCATACCTCAAAATTAACTCACTGGATAATGATCAAACACGAGCAATCTGACTTGAACCACTCGACCAAGCATTTTCACACAAAAATATATTTTTGTGTCACTATTCCTATGAACGTAAAAAACTTAGGGTTTTACTTGCTCAAACACATTATCTATTCATCGGTTCACTTTAGAACTCGTACTTCACGGCCATTTTCGCCTCATTCCAATCAACACATGATTTATTATGCAAAAGCACAATTTGACACCCCAAACCAGCCGGGCAGCCACTACCGCTACTTCGGTTTCAAAAAATTCATATTAATTTGGTTCCAAGGCTCGGGGACTGACCAAACGGTCTCCTAACCCGGGCCTCAATCGACTCAAACATTTACCGGTAATTTAAAGAAGCGACAAACCCAAGAGTGAGAACCCCTACCTCCTGAGTTTCCTTTTCTAAAACTCACAAACCCCACCCACGCAGTCGCTCTGCATGCGCCTCCTTCTGTCCCGAAGACCGCGACGGCCCATCGCTGATATTTTAGGAGAGAAAGCTTCTCTCTAGAAAATCAAAATGGCTACCGACATAAAAAAACTGGGCTCCCACGTTTTTTCTTCTCATTTTGTCGGAGAAGAAGCACTATCGACAATTTTGTCTTCACAGGACTTAAACAAATCCCATAAATTAATTAATACGTCCCTTCATTTCCCAAGGCAGCATTCCTAAGACTATCTCACTGCTCATTTTCACCATTTATTTACTCACCCACTTAGCGGTACATGAGTACTTGTTATACGTGGACTTTCGGTCGTGATCGAAATTGCTTTACTAAGACTCCGAAACGCGATGCTCGAAAAACGGCCGACCCAACTATCTCTGGACCACGAATTTTACGTGTTAGCTAGATTTTGCGAGACGATTCCAACGGTGAAACCAGTTTCTTCATCCGAGATCTAGAGAATTCCTGATTTTTTAACTGGAATTAACAACTAGAATCGAAATTACGATTTTGGGCTCCTTTTTCCATAAATTGAAATATCTCTGGTCTTACATTCTCCCCTCTCTTAAAAGGAATTTCAACTCAAATTCAGGACAATCATAATCACTCACATGCATATGCAACGTGCAATTCTAATTATGATGTAAACAAATGCCATTTAAATCTTAAACGACTAAACCACGTACCTTCATCCCTAAACAAGGCGGATAGGTGGCCCGATCGTGTCCTCAAGGCCTCCCGTCAGAGACTCCTCCACTCCATAGTGACGCCCATAAAGACCAACACTAGCCTCACAATCTTAAGGCCGCAAACCTGATCACGGCTATCAACAATGCACACTGGTCTCTCCTCGAAGGTCCCATCCATGTCAACCTCAATCTGTCCCCAATCCACCACGGTACCGGATCCGAGAGGCGAGCACGAGGCCAAAACACCTCGTACACTTGACATGCTGGCGGTAACGCTAACCCGCAGACGCATCAAAGGCTCATCCTCTCGAGTATCTCGAAAAGGCCCAATGACCCTAACATAGCTTTCCAAGGCCACGGTCCTAACCACTCCTCTTAGGCATCACCTTCCAAGAAAACGTGATCACCAACTCCGGAACCCTAGTAATGACGCCGCACATCTACATTAACTCTTCCGCCGGCCTCACCGCGGAGAAGACGTCGTCAGACTAAGCCCACCTTCCTGAGGTGTCTCACCGTATCAGACCGTTGATGGAGCTCTC
Organism: Tetrastigma voinierianum; assembly: GCA_016808115.1. NCBI lineage: Eukaryota > Viridiplantae > Streptophyta > Magnoliopsida > Vitales > Vitaceae > Tetrastigma > Tetrastigma voinierianum. Next base: position 181,232 of record JAEQBH010000595.1, read on the forward strand.
CACCCTCGGGTCCAACATAATGGTGACTCAGACGGCCTCCCATACATTGCCCCATACTCTGCCATCCGTATACCCGCCCTCGACAACCCGTTGTTGTAGGCGACCCACTAAAGGCAAATGTCTCCCAGCCATCTCTTATGATCCAGTGACTCCATGCTCAGAGCACGTCCTCTATCACCAGATAGTCCCCCGTGACCGACCATCCGTTCGAGGGCGAAACGAGCACTCATCGTCACCAAGCGCCCACAAATTTCTCCTCCGGAAACTCTTCCAAAAGGTGTCATAAACCCTCGGTCCCTATCCCGCCACTATGGATAATGGTACTCCATGTAGCCTGACCATATTCGAATGTATAACCTGCACCCTCCAAGGCGCAAGGCCGCCCGCACTCCGCTAGAAAATGTGCCAACTGCGGAGCCTGGCCCCCTATCACCCATACCGCGTCATGCTTCTGCTGCATCCGTGGCAAGTGGGTCACAAGTCCATCGTGACGTGCCCCACTTCCACTCACCACCTCCAATGGTCAAGTAGCCCCGCCGGGCTTCTGCTCACTTTAACTCGGGCAGCCGGGGATACATGTGAGACATCGCCGAACAAAGTCCCCTATGTGTCTCTTCATCCCATTCCAATAAGACGGGCTATCGAAGATCCCGGGTACATCTTCGCTCCACCGATGCACGACAACAGAGAGCAGCCGAATTTCGAGACCTCCTCTCACTCCATTAACCGGGGAACCACTACCCGCCCCTGCGTCGGTGACTACCATCTACGCGAACGGCCCAAATTTCTCGCCACTGTGCACCTGATTGTACCTGGCTCCCCGATGGACACTATCTCTCGCCCCCATCGGGACTCAATCACCGCCAATGCACTTCCGTGTAGCCACTAAATTCTTACAGGTTCTCGAAGTTCGCCATTGCATCAGAAATTTCAAATCGTCCTACGCCTCGAGTGCATCCACTCCCGAGAAGCTATACTAGCCAATAACGCCTCCGCGACTCCGACCGAGCGCATCGCCCACCACATTTGCCTTACCTAGATGGTAATGCAAAGTGAAGTCATAACTTTCAGAACTCCATCCATCTCAAGGCTGGGCTCATGTCGAGGTCTCACAGTGTGAAAAATATACTTAATTTTTACAACCGAGTACACCTCAAACTCCTCGCTATAAGTAGTGGCGCCCAAATCTTCAAGGCGAAGACTACTTCGCCGCCAACCCATGTCGCAGTACCGCCATGGATTCTTTAACTCCGACGAGAACCATAGTTTTACTACTCCTCCCGACCGTGACCAAAACACATCCCGGGGCCTCGCACCTGAGGCACTACAATACACTGTGTACCCCTGTCCCCTGTCCGGACTATCAAGATGGGAGCTGGCAGCCCCTTTCAACTCGGAATGCCTCCTCAACGGTCATCCCAATCAAACTCGACTCCTTCGAGTTAACCTAATACAGGTGTCGCTATCCCTGAGAAACTCAATGAATCTCTTCTTTGTAATACCGATCCAATCCTGCAAACCACGATCTCAAGACTGACTTCGCCTCCTCCCAACTCATCGCCGTGATCTTCTTCTGGTCGATCGACACTCGAGTCGACATCACGTGTCCTTAAATCTTCACCCGCAAGGCGTAACTCGCACTTATCGAACTCGCGACAATCGATGGTCTCAACAACCGTGAAAATGATCCTCGGCGATGCTCATGCCCTGGCTCGACCGGGAGTGCATCAAGATGTCATCCACGAAGACTACTACAAACTCGATCTAAATAAATATTGGAACATCCGGCGCCCGAGATCCATGAATGGCAGCCGCCGCGCATTCGTCAATCCTAAGGGCATCACCGTAAACTCAAAGCGCCTATAACGTCCCAAACGCTGTCCAGTGATATCCGTATCCCTAACCCCGTACCGATGGCAAACTAAAGTGGGTCTAACTCGAGTCGACTCGCCTTCTCAACTCGACAAACAAACCGCCAACTTCTGTATCGGGTACCCATTCTCGACCGTAACCCTGCCTAACCTGTCTGTAGTTAATGCACAATGTGGTCTCTTCTTTCGTAAACATAACCGAGCGCCCCATGGTGAAGTGCTCTGGCCTAACGAACCCTCATTCAATAGCTCTGCAGAATCGGGACTTTGAGTTCCTACAATCAATCGCGCCATCCTGGCGGAGTCATAGAGATGGGTGAAGTACCAGGGTGTAACCCGATACCAAAGTCTACTTACCCTCTACGGAGGCGCCCGTAGCTCATCCGGAAAACATCCGCATACTCTCGCAAACCACTGAGGTAGACCTAAGTCCGGCCCTCCGCCTCAGTAAGGCTCGCTAGCCAACCCGCTAATTGTCCTTGACACTTAGACTCATATCAGATGGGCACATCATGTTCACCCCGAAATACCACACTATACCGGGGTCCAACAGTAGCGTAGTCCTCCTACGCCAATCGATAACGACCCCCAAGTCAAATGTACCAATCCATCCCCGTGATTCACATCAACTCATCCATGATCCTCAGTCCACTGGGTGAGAGTAGAGTCCCGAGATCTCTAACTCGCAACCCGACATAACGTCCCGATTCTCGCCTAATCCTTAGGGGAGGAACTCACATATAAAGCCCCTTTAAGGGTCTCAACCTTAAGCCTAATTCTCTCTATGGTCAGAAGTCAGTCTCCAACCCTGAATCCATGATGGGCGAAGTCCTACAATCCTATCTCGAATGGACAACTTCAAATTTCATTTCCTCAAATCTCCTAACTCGACCATGCTTCAGGGCCACGTAATCATTAACAACGGCTAGCTCGTGAACCTAGTCACATAATCCATCACAACATCGCCCCGTCTCAAATTCTAAGAACTCCCAGCTTTCAAGTAGCCTCTCGAAAATACGTACTCCATGAACAACCAAATTTCGCCCATGTCATCGCTCTAGGTCTCTAGGAGGTCCTTGCCCATTTCCACCATATTCAGCCTCTACTCTAGCCGGAACGTAGCTAGTCTAATCCGGGTCGCGTCAGAGGTAACCTCCATAGCCTCTAACACCTTCTCGACCTGCATAAACCAATGGTCCGCCAACACCTGGACTTCCTCCTCGTGGAATGTCGAGGATGATGTGCCCTAAACCTCCGAGGTTACTAGATCTTCCTGCCTACCCGCTATGCTAGCTCCCGCGCGAGCAGCTCGCTACAACACACGGCAGCCTCAAACAAAGGCCCGGCCGATCAACATCAAGTACCGGTCAGCCGCTCCAGGGTGCTCGACTAGGTGCCCCGTGGACGCCCCTACGCCCCGTCTGCCTAGCCATCATCACAATTAACATGGCAATAAATTCAATACAAGATTCTAAGGCATAAACACCCCCGAGACACTAATCATACACATAACTCAAGAAGCCGCAATCAATTTTTTTCATTTAAAATATATTGTTATCAACAAAATTTTATTTTGGAAATTTTCATTTGAAAATTTTATTTTTGAAAATTTTGTCTAATTCTTATTTGATTTTTTTTATAAATATTTTTTTTTTTTCGAAAATTTTGTGGACGGCGTGTTCATGAACTCGGGTTCACGAACAATGTCCAAAATCACCCAGAACAAGATCGAGTCAAACCGGCCAAAAACGCACTGAGTGCACTGGACATACGCCCCATGGCCTGGGAAGAAGACGCCTGTGTCGGCCCTCCGGTTACAAGATTTATGCCGCTATGGTTACAAGGCGCTTTATACGGCTCGCCGCCATAAGATCAGCGCTTCATGAGTCCGCTGGGTGACTACAAGGCTCGCTGGGCTTCCTATATTCGCTGCTACCAAGGCTACGGCTGCTTTCAAGTAGCGCCACGCTTAACACTGCCATAGCGCCAATAAGGCCAAGGCGCTTAGCCGCTTCAAATTTAGCCGCTCTGGGGCCATTGTAATGTGGCATATAATCGGGACAGAATATGTTTCTACCTTTTCCTTGCTCCTATCGCCACAATACAATTTGAGGAAGTCACATACACTGGTCTCAAAGAAAGTGTGTACTCCAATGTCACAAGATAACTGCTTAGGGACAGGATACGTGCTTGCTCAAGTAGTTTCTATTGCAATAACATGTTTTAGTAAACTGTATTGCAATATTAATTTAGTAAACTCAGATTGCACATAATCCTACCTCACTGTGTCTCTCAGAATACACTCTCATCCTTTCACCGCACACAATTTTCCAAATTTATCGTGACACCTAAGTTGTACAAAACTCGCCTTGCAATACAATTACCTAGCTAAACCAACCTTCCTTTTCTATTGCATAACTCAAGCTATTCAAGCCCACCACAATGCAATACACTCGCAATACAATCCCCTCTATTGAAATACAAAATATTTTCTCCATTAATATTGTTCGGGCAAAGAGTCTAAACCAAGTTTCGTGATAAATTTTTTTTTCATTTTTTTTCTTGTTTCAAACATCGGAAAATTCCAAAAATTTATTTATACATATATATTTTTTTTTCATTTTCGATAACACTCCAAATAAAATTTATAAAATTTATTTTATCCAATCTTCTTCAATTTTACAACTTGTAAAACCTTAGAAAATTATTTTCTTCAATTCTCATCCCATAAATTTATTAAAATTTTATTTTTCTCATTTTCTTTCCAGCTTTGAAGATCAGACTACTCAAAATATTTTCTAAAATATTTTCTAAATACATCCATGTAAAGCACCACCAAGCACACATAAAAATCTCAACACATGAAACATGTCATGCACACCAAACACACAATAATTCACCAAATCACACAAAACACATCAACACATGCATGTAGTGTCCTAGTTTTGTCCCGTGATTTCCTAGGTAATCTCATACCTATACCTAGCATCGAACCACACCTAGTGGTGATGTTCTTCTTACACGACTATGGCCTAAGCCCAAATCCCCTCAAGCCCTAGGTAGCCGTATACCTAGGCTCATACTGCTCAGGACGCCCCAAACCCCGAGTGTCCGTTGACTACCCGTCAACCCGCAGAATACAAGTGGACGTCGGGTTACCCGATTCCACTAAGGAAAATCAGGCAGAGTCTCCTTTGTACGGAGGGCTCACTCCAAATACAAGATCAGATATAATTGTCCCAAACAAAGGTAATATATCCATCACATGATACATACATGGATAAAAATGGCCTCGCCCATAAACCAATACTCATCAATGTACCAACTTTATATCCAATAGTTACAAGAGTTGTTATGTTTTTACTCTTTATACATCACATATTAAACTTAACGAGTTCTAATTCATGTATACATCATCAAAGCCATAACCCGCTTTCTTTCTAATTCTCGCCTCTGACGAGCCATCCCTCAAAAGACTCCCAGACTCGTAAAATAATATCCCTCGACAGGCGAAGCAATGCTCAAGAGTGGAATCGCCCTAAGTGGACTTTACCTCCACCTACGCAAGGTAATGTTCCAAAATAAACATACATTCAAGCAAAATGCATGATCCTACTTGGAACGTCTGCTTAATGACCAACCCGCATCCCGAGTCCTCATCGACCCACACTCGCCAAGCCCCGTATGAGAATTATTTGCTTAGTCAGCTGGACAACCCTCGACGCCAGATATATCAATCGCCGCCCGACCATCGGAGCATTATTCTGCTTCAGGATCATCCGATGAATATCAATTAGGCCAGCTCCGACGATCGGGATATTTTAATTTGACTACCCTCCGATAATTAATATTTTTAGACTAAGTCGAACCATTTTCTCTAGACTAACTCATGCACTCACCCTATAGTCCTAGGTGTTCCAGTTAGCATATGGAATGCATGTATGCTAATTCCACATACTAACCACAGGTAAATATGTAAACACGCATATCCACATAATATCCAATCACACAATCATGTCATGTAATTAATCAATTCATACCCCAAAAATTAACTCACTGGGATAATGATCAAACACGAGCAACTGACTTGAATCACTGACACCAAGCACATTTTCACAAAATATATTTTTGTGTCATTTATTCCTATGAACAAGAAAAACCTAGGTTTACTGTCAAACACACATCCATTCATCTAGCTCACTTTAACCCGCATTTCACGTGCCCATTTCCTACCATTCCAATCAACACATGATTTATTATGCAAAAGCACACTGACACCCCAAACTGCCAAAGGGCAAATACTACCGCTACTCTGGGCTCAAAAATTCATATTAATCTGCCTGCCTGACTCGATCAAACCACTTCCTAACTACCAATCGACTCAAACATTTACCGTGTACTAAAGAAGGAATAAACCCAAGTAGAGAAACCCCACCTCTCTGAGTTTGTCTAAAACTCACAAATCCAGACCACGCTGTGAGGTCGCTTCGCGTAGAGCAAATTTCCTTTCATTCTTGTCCCGAAGATCGAAGGTCTGATTATGTGGATATTTTAGAGAGAAGTTTTCTAAAGAAAATTTCAAAATGGCTACTAGACATAAAAATCTCATTCCCCACGTTTTTTCTCTCTCATTTTTGGTTGAGAAGAAGCACTATCGGTTGAATTTTGTCTTCACATGACTTAAATAAATCCTATAACCATTACGTCCCTTCATTTCCCGCTTTGACATTCTAAGACTATCTCGGCTGCCTATTTTCATACCTCTACTCATACCATTTATGGCACACAGAGTACTTGTTATATGTGACTTTCGGTCGTATCGAAATTGCTTTGACAAAGACTCCAAAACTTATGTCAAAAAACGCGGCCGACCTAAATCAGTTGGAATCTGAATAATTTATTTGTTAGCTAAATTTCGCAAGACGATACCAACGGTGAAATCCGTTTCGTCATCCGAGATCTAAAAATTAATTCCGGATTTTTAACCGAAATTAACAACTTTGTAATCGAAATTAACGATTTTGTACCTTTTTTCCAGAAATTGAAATTTCGGTCTTACTAATTACCCCCATATGGGAAGTTTGCAAATAAGCATCTATAAGTGGAAATCCGCAGAGCGAGAGACAAAGAAATTTTTCAAATTTTCGAACCCTTACTCCTCGGAGAGATAATCCTGGATAAGGGAAGGATAATCCATGATAAGGGAAAATTAGTCGTTGATAAGGAAAAACATATTTATCCCTAAAAATAGGAGATTCCTTCCCGAGATAGGAGGGAGAGTCGGCAAACCATTGTCTATAAATCAGGAAGATCCCCCATAAGGGAAGGTAAGCACCCAATCACGCTGTCTCTCTTCTCCCTCCATATTTTTTCTAACTTAATCATCGGAGAGGCGACGAGCCCACCATCGCCGGACCGTCCTTTTTTTGCAGGTTTACATCGTGCCACTGATGCCTAGGAAGTCATATAATCGGGTTCATATTGCACTGCTGATGCTCACGGAATCTGACGATCAAGACCCCTACAACTTGACACTCAAGGGATCAAACGATCAAAGTCCCAACAATTGGCACCATTTATGGGAATCGAATAAAAAGTCTCAACGACGAGCTGTAAGGGCTTGACCAATTCTCTAATGTACTGCTACCTAACTCTTTCACTCCCTTCTATATGCCAATGATCTACCCAAAGTAGTAGCAATGTCGAACAACCGACGATCTAACATCCGGGCGATCAGACCTCCATCACGTAGAGCAGAGAGTGAAGAAGGAGCAAGCGAGGCGATCCAGGAGTTACAAGCTTCAGCCGAAATACTCAGAATATGAGAATGATCAGCCATGTGTCTGTGTAGATGAAAGCCGCGAATTGAAAAGATGTATGAGATGGCAATCGTGTCGAACGTCCAATAGCTCCAGCAACAGCGCAAAGAGCCCATTATTTTGGCGACAAAGGACGCCTCAACAGATGATGAATTGTCCTCCGGAGGTCCCTCTCATCCACTTGAGTCCCCTCCCACTCAGGGAAGGAATGCTCAGGGCAACATAAGGGCCAAATCGCTAAGGAAGCACTGCGACCGCCCGCCCTCGCGATGATGTCAAAGGGCGCTCCCATCGAGCCAAGGAATAGCCGACATAGGAGGCGTAATCCACCGCTTCAGCTTCCCCAAATGTGTCAAGAAAATTCATGCCCATCTCACTGAGCTACCCATCAACCGGCACTCTGCCACGCATGGTCTGAGATTTGCAGCGCCAACCTTCGCATTCAGGGCCCGACACAACATGCTCTCTTCGCCCCTAGGGCAACAAATTCTTAGTTACAAGCCGCCCCACGAATTTGTCATACCAGCTTTTACCATGTTCAACAATTCTTAATGACCCTTATGATCATATGCTGCCCATTACAATCGCAATGACACTAAATGTCAGTAACGACCGCTTGTTGTAAAGTATTTCTATTAAATTTACGAGGGCTCGAAGCAAATTTTAGTTCCACAAGCTTTTCCTCGCAGAATTCAATAAACTCATTCAATGAGCTTTGGACTGCATTCATCTCTCAGTATCTTTGTTCGGTACGACAGAAGAGGAACATTATCTCTTTGCAGACTATTCTAAAGCAAGAAGAGGAATCCATACAAGACTTCACAAGAAGGTTCGGGCAAGCCATCCAGCAGGTAAAGGCTTATAGCATGGACACAGTCCTTCAGAACTTCAGGAGAAGCTTTGGGTTATCCACTCATTTCTTCCACTCACTGTCTTTAGACCCTCTGACGACAATGGAAGAATTATACAAGAGGGCAGATATGTACTCAACGCTGGAAGATAATATCCGCACAGCAAGACAAAATGTCATGATCACAAGCAAGCCGGCCGATAGCAACAAGACGGAAGGGAAGAAGTCGTCTGAGTCCAAGGAAGGTCAGAGCAAAAACCAAAAGCGATCCCATGATCAAGGTAAAGAAAAGAGGGAGCTCCTGATAGTTCATCAGCTCGAACATCTCATATGAGAGGTTATCACTCTCATTCGTGATTCTGTCGATTTCCAAAGGGTCTGCACTAATCCAGATGGATCCCTCTCAAAGAAACTCATCTATACGTGTGATTATCATAAAGACGACGGGCATGAGACCAATAAGTGTCGGCTTCAAAGTTCCCGTAAGACTAATCAGCATGGCACCTCAAGGTATTTAAGGAAGTAATCGCAAGATCCGCCATTAATAAACATAATTATAACCGGCCATGCAATAGCTCATTTAATCCAGACCATCCATAAACTATATATCGAGGCCCGCCTAATTACCGCATCAATCAAGCACCAACATAAGAAGCTCTCGAGAGCAAAGAATAAATAAGGCCCGGTAAATGCTATCCA